>JAPYZE010000410.1:0-67118 GCA_030522805.1 Leptomastidea abnormis
TATATATATATATATTAAGTTACTTAGAAATACCTCCGACTTTTTATTCAGAGGTCACCAAAGCTACGTCCAGACTAAAAGGTTAATTCACAAGTTGGTAACTCTTTCGCTGGAAAATTTTCGTGCTGCAATTACGTTGGAGTTAATCGTTTTTTAAATTTGTAATTTCGAATGAAGTTTACGGGACGAATGGTCGTGGGAGTTGGAATAAGAGGAGTTCTTAATTCGCGCTAACGCGCAGAGAGAGTAAAACGTTATCAGTAATTAGCGAACCAGTTTGTTGTTTAATGAAGACGACAATGGATAAAATGGTCGTTTTCTTTTCTTCCTTTTTTTGCTCTTTCTCTTTTTTTTATTCACCTTCTATCTGACTTTTAAATTTAACATGCTAAGACTTAAATTTATTTTTTAATATAAAATTTAAGCTTATTTTTCTTAACAACTGAATCCTAAATCAACATTTATTAACATTACCATGGTAAACTTTTAGCCATCTATAATTTAATGCTATTCTCAAATTAATCGAAAAAGTAAAAAAAAGCAACTCCTTTTCCCCCTTAATCCCAATCAAACAAACAAATTATTCCGCATCTCCATTGCGCTTGATTAGACTCGTTTACTCGCATATCTCCCAAGTCGAGTTTAAACATCCAAATGCACTGCACGGCTCCAGCGTTCTTACACGCGCGTCTTGCAAAGAGAAGAGGAGAGAAGTAGCCGAGCATACCTTCAAAGACGCCTCATCCAACGGATATAAGGACAAGATAGAAGATAAGGAGTAAAGAGAGAGAGAGAGAGAGGATGTACAGAAGAGAAAATGCCTAGGCCCGAGGCTCTCTCTCTCTCTCTCTCTCGGGAAAATTAGGAATCCCCAGCAAACTTGAGCGAGGACCCGGACGCTACGTGCTAAGCTTTGAGTCTGCATGCAGACGCTCGCGCTCTCGCGCAACCCATTTACATTAATCTCCGATAATCGGACAACAGCTTTGCCGGCAGCTGCTGCTGCTGTTGTTGCTGTTACGCGTGCACGCGCGCGCTTACCTTCTCCATCCTCCTCGTTCTCGAGACTCACGCGTCGAATGACAATGTGGAAGTCGAGAATACTGGCTCTCTCTCGCTTGCATTTGCATGGAAGATGACCTTATCCTCTTTCCTTCTTCAGCTTGCAGCAACATCTATGAGATGTTCTTCTAACGGACGTTGCAAAGTATGTCTCGCTTTCTCTCTCTCTGCTTAATTCGTTTTTCCCCTCGTCGTAGAAACACCCTCTTCTAGGAAAATCGAGTTTTAGACCCGATGTAATTGTTCGGACTGTATATGTATATATATGAGCGCAAGCTCACTTTTCTCTACTGCAAGCTCACGCGTTTTTCTCTGTCTAGGATGACGATTTTACTAATGCGCATGATGGGTATAATTGAATGTAGACTAGACAACTTGTAATACGCTTTTTGTTACATGCTATAGTAAGATAATTATTGTGCGTAATGACGATTAAGGATAATAATGTGCTTGAATAAATGCAATGCTTGTGATAGAGATGAGATAAATGGAAATTTGAAGTGTAAAGCGATGAAACTTTAGGAGCTGAAAGAAAATTGAATTAAAGCTTGATATACTTAAAAGTTTTTAAGTATTAGTTCCTGTGAATGCGCCATATTATTTTTCAAAAAATGCTTTAAAATTATTATAGATATTTGCAAATAAATAATTAAGTATAATACAAAACCTTACAGAACAAGATAACATGTTAACGTTAAACGAGCTTGCAAGCTCTCTACCTTGTCAAAAAATAAAATTCTTCGGAAACCTCCACACATCCATATATTTTTCACACAACCAGAAGCTTGGATCCTCATACTATACACCAGTAGAAAGAGAAAGAAAGACAGACAGACAAGCACACCAAGACAAGGCGGCACAGGGACAATGAGCAAATAACTAGATTTCCCTCTTTCCAGAGCTTGCAGGAGAAGAGAGAGAGAGAGAGTAAGCGCGGGCGCGGAACAATAATGGCACCCGGGGAAATTTTTCACGGCCCCGTGGGCAAAATAATTTGGCAACAGATGCGCCAAGCCTGGAGAGCTCATCCGACCAAGAGTAACACCCAGCCGAGGGTGGTTGTGCCATACCTATACGTGAATACAAACCCCCAACCTCGGTCTCTCACCAACCTCCCTCCATGGCTGGGTCGACAACGGCGCCGAGGGAGCACTCGTGCATCCGCTTCTCTCTATCTTTCTCTGTTGCCTGTGTTTGACTTTATCATGCGAGTGCGATTATCGAGATTTTTGCCTTTCTTTTTATTATCCCTTTCTCTTTTTTTCTTTCCTTTTTTTAATGGAACTTGTCAAGCGTTTGAGATTCTCTTTCATTTTTAGTTTATAAATATTGTATTTGTGGCTTAATCATTGATCAGGAATCATAAAAATATTTTTGTTCCATAATAATTTTATCTACAGTTTAACAAATTAACTTTCAAGGCAATACACTAAAATTCTTGTCGTATCATATTAAATAAAAAAGCTCGCTTCAAACATTAAAATTCTAAGTACGCACGAGAAAGTGAATACAAAAGATCCTCGTAGTTTTAAAACTTTTTAACTAAATTACGAGCGCACTCAGACAAATTAACAAATCTATCAACAGCTTCAATTTTTTTTTTTTTTTTTTTGTTAAATCCTTAGCCAGATACCTTATTTCTCATTCTTACTTAGCCAAAAAAAAAAAAACCTTAAGCGCATCAGCCACTATACTTCGCTATATACGAAAGCATATTTCTATAAAACGCGAAAGAGAGAGACACTTTTTGCCAGGGCCATCTCAGGCTAGCTAAAAGCCCTTATAAATCAGAAGACGATCGTAGGACCACGACGACAACGACAACGACGACGACGACGGTCGTTTGTAAGAGAGAAGCTTTTAAACTCGCCCTTTTCTTTATTCTCTCTCTCTCCTTTACTCTTACGTCTGGCCATCAGTACTTCTTCTCTTGCTAAAGCTGACCATTATATGCGCTACCAGTTGAGAACAGCATATCCATCGAAATAAGGGCGTGGCTAAACTTAGCCAAACGTCTCTCTCTCTCTTTCTCTCTTCTCGCTTAACTTCGACGCAGCTTTCCTTAATTAACGTACTCTTTCAAGCTTTTTTTTTCACGCATAGCTATACGTTCTTCACGGCTTTTCGGCTACTCGCTTCTTTATTTTTTTAGCCTAGAAAAAAAAAGTGAAATAAAATTAGGGAGCGTAAGCGCATTGAGAGAGCATAGCACGTCCTTTTTCTCTTTTCCAAGTCTTAACGTATATACGCTACTACTGCTGCTACTTGCGTAGTAGTATACGCGAGACCAACTTGTTTATCTAGCTACTGCTAATTGAAATTTTAATTAAATGTCCGGTCTCCCATGCGCGCGGTCGTCGTCGTCGTCGTCGTTGACTACTACGAGGCTGGACTGTGTATTAAGAAAATTAAATCAGGCTCGGGATTTTGCGTTTGAATTTTAGTCTCTTAGTTATATGTATCCTCGTATCTATCTGCATTCGTAAAAAATAAATCCGGATAGAATTTCGAAAGTTTTTAACTGCGTGGGTTTTCAAAATTCGTAGTTTAATAAGTTATGTATACAAACAAGAAGAAAAGGATGCGAAGTGAATTGAAAAATGAAACGAAACAAAAATGTCCAGCGCGTAGTCGCAAAGTTAAATACAATGTGGTGAAGAGGCGAAATTCGTGGACAGTGGAGAATAATAGTGTCGCAATGCTGCTACGACTAATCACGCTCACTCTTTCTCTTTCCTTCCTCCTTCTTTCTTTGCAAGTTGCGCATAAATATTTGATTACTTTAATTCCGCGGCCTCTTGTGCCTCCTCCCCCCTACCCTCAAAACTTGGTCGCTTCTCAGCGTCGCGTATACTTGGAAAGAAAAGCTGCTATATATGTATATAGCGAGAAAAGGAGGGGTCTTGTGCTGGCGTTAATTAACCCTCCCCGTGCGTCCACCTCCTCACATAGCTGAGAGAGAGAGAGAGGGGTTGGTTCTCTGGAACGTCAAATAAATTTTGGTTAAAACGTGAGAAGCAACAAATCCGAGTCAGGTAGGTGTCAACTGTGCGTTACCCGAGAGGCCTCAGCTCAGCTACTGCTGCTCTCTTCTTCCGAGCCAGTGGTTGGACTATACTTTAGGCTCTGCGACATCCAAGTGGAAGATGGTATACTGGGATTATGACTGGGGGAAGAGATGAATGAAAAGAGAGGAAAATAATAGGGGAGACAGTTTTTAGATTTGAGAAGGGATTTTTATGAGGGTTGTAGAGATTTTAATTTGTTTATGAAGACTATCTGTATGTATTGGTTCTGAGAGGTATATGAAGTGATGAAGTTTTTTTTTAATTTTAAACAGAGTAAGATTCTGATATACGGTTTATTATATTTTTTGACATACATTAAACTCTTAAATAAAATTTTTTTTATATAAAAAAGTTAATTTTGTAATTTATTGTGAATCTTAAATAATTAAATAATAAATTTACTTTTTTCAAGCACTACAATGTTTTCAACTGAACTTGAAAATTTTCTTTCTGTATCGGAAAAAAAAAAACCTTAAAAATCGATCCATTTTTATTTTTGAATAGTAATTATTGTTAATATTTAATTTTTAGGTCAATGTTTATCGATTTTAACGATTTTCCAGCTAGTACAAAAGTTGTTTCTTTTGCGACTCATTTTTAAATGAAAATTATTTCTTCGATCGTAGTATGACAAAAATAAACGTAACGATTTTTTTTGTAAAATTTTGCGTCGACTTGCATGTCAAATTCTTTAGGCAAATATTAACTCTGAAAAGTAGTTGTACAGAAAAAATATTGCATTATGCTAAAAAAGTAAGATTATTAATTAAGTATTATGATGGTATAACAATATTGTTCAGAAATATAAAAACCTTTGATAGAACTAATGATGATTCAAGGTTGCTACTTACTTCTAATGGATTTTTGTGATTTTAAATTTTATAAAAATAAAAAGTATAACACTAATTATTATTTTATAGCATCAGCCCTATTCTTTAATATGTTTTTTTTTTTATAATGAAAATTGCAAAATTTATAGCAACGCATATAATGTAAAATGTATTCGCTAAAAGGAGAAAAGAAAAGGTTGTTATAAAAGAGAAGTAACGATGAGGGGAATTTTAATAGCTAAGCGTATACAGCTGGCCGTATGTGTCGCATCTCGTGTACGTTCTAATTAGAGAAATTAAAATTCATGACAGTTATGTAAATTCCTCGAGGTTTTTGTTATTTCTTGGACAATCTTTTAATTCGTTAATTACGTTTTCTTGAATAAATGACTAAAATTGCCTCGGTTTTTAAAGTCATTAAATATTTAAAAATTGTTTATTTAAGCAGGAGATAAAAATTAAAAAAAAAAATGAAGTAATAATTTTTTTAGATTTGAAATTCAATTAATAAATTAAAAAACAATCCCTCAAAACAATTAAACTAATTTAGCTTGCATTTAATATACCATATAATACATAAATGCTAATCTCCACCCACATTCCAAAATCCAAATTGAACACAACCACATATCCATCGCACAATTAAAACGTCTACCAGAGTCCGAGTGCAAGGCAAAACCCATTGAGCGACCGTAAACTCAACCATCCCTCTTACTCTCTCTCTCTCTCTCTCTCTCTCTCTCTCTCAAGACAAGCGCGCTTAGTTTGAAGGAGCCTTCCAACCTATCGGCAAATTGTACGGCCGGAAAGCGATCGACTTCACGTTTACAAATTGGGAATTCGATGCGTGAAATTAGTCTCAGGGTCGACGAGGCTCAACGTTAGGCGTCCCCATAGAGTCTATAATAGACGCAGTCCGCTAAGTGGTCAGTAATACCGCTTAAGAAGACCGTCCGGAACTCGAGGAACGTAAAGCTGCGCGTGGCAACGCACACTAGAGCATATTCCTCCCCCCTCGCGCTGATTAAAGCTATCTCCCTGTTCCTTCTCAACCCCTTACCTTCCCCGCTGAGACGGCAATTTCCTCCGACTGCATTTGCCAGCAAGCTCTCTCGCACTCACTCTCTCACTCACCGACATGCCGCTAGTTCGTACTAATTGCGATTGCCCTCACGGGCTCTTGATCGCCTCCCTCGACTAATCTCGGTATGGCTCTTTCGATACTGGACGAAGCCACTGCTGCTGCTGTTACTTGCCTCTGGGCTTGACGCGATTGTTGTGGTGAGCTTGGCGCGTGCAAGTATCTCAGCCCTCTTATACTCTGACTCCTCTTGTGGTCAGTTTCGATGAACGGATTCTATGGAATTTGATAAGGTTTCGTTTGACTATTGCTGCTGTATTTAGAGGACGAGTAGGTGATAGTGAGGAAATAAGGCAAAAAGGAGAAAGACATATTGAAAGGTTGCAATAATAACACAAAATAATTTTGTGCGATGTAATTTATTTCAAATTTAAACAAATGATACAATAGTAAATATATTTCAATATTCTAAAGTTACTGAATTTTGTTACTTGTTTGTTGTGAGGACAACCAATTATCTTAATAATTACCTAGGCAAAAGTTCTTTTTAATCAATTTGCAAGAACGTGGAAATGTTACAAAATATTTTTAGCTCAATATTGATTGTTTTTAATGATATTCCTGCAAAATGTTAAGTTTAAACAAAACAGAAGTACATTTTCATGTTTTTTCTAGAACAATCGATAAACGGAATAAATATTTTTAAATTAATAAATTTTTTTTAAACATTTATAGAATAAACTTGTAAATCTTAAAAAAATAAAACAGATCAAGCTAATGTCATGACATGTATCGGATACTCTAAATACTAATTTATCTTCTAATACATTCCTAATGACTTACAATCTTGAAAATCTTTCTATGTTAATGCAAACCATTCAGCTAAATTTATAGACACGAATTACCATTTGCGCCTCTTAAAACATAAAGCGTAGTGCAAATTACGCGTGCAAAAGTAAAGATAAACTACAGAAAGTCAGTAGCAAAAAAAAAAAAAAAAAGAAATTTCATTTTAATCCAACCGATTACTCATTAGGCAGCTTACGACTTAATTCGGCATCTCAATCGAGAAGCAGAGACAAAGATCAAGGTAGATGTAACAAACGTACGCGAAAAATCGCGAAGCTGCCTGGATAGAAAGAAGAAGAAATGAGAGAGTCGCTTTCTCCATGCATACATTAGTCGAAAGACAGAATAAAACTACACAGAAGGGACTTGAAATAACGACAATGCGAAAGTCTTAATTCTTTCTTTGTTATCTCTTTTCGCTAATTCTCCAATGCAAAAGAGCTACGCGGACTAAAAGAGGGGAAAGAAAAAAGAACTTCGTTTCTCTCAAGTCTCCAAATGTGGTCTGTCGCTATTTTTGCTTTACCTTTTGTTTCGAAAGATTAAAGGTTTAAAGTGGTCTCGTAATTTTCACACCGGATTTTACCTCTTGTCTTTAGAAAAAAAAAAATTCTTCCATTTACTGACTTATTACGATTTTGCTTAACTTGAATTACATTTGGTCGGTTTGATAAATACAATTCAAAATTTATTATTTTACAAAAATTTCAATACTAAAAATTCTGTTCATTATTTCTTATATTACCAGCTCTCAGTTTTATTTGTATGCACATTTTCCGAGTTAATTTGAATTTACAATCAATGAATTTATTTTTGAAAAATAATACAAAAGTTTGTAAAAAAAAATTTACACGAACGATAATGCATTTAATTTAAAAATTCCATACAATTCAATATTGTATTTTTGCCAAATTGAACGTTGCTATCGATGCAATATATCACTAATTTAAATACTTTTGAAACAATAATCAAAAATACTCTGCATACTTTGATTTATTGCCAATATAGGAGCTGTTCCTATAAATCTGCACATTGATGACTTCAATTACCTTTCAAACAAATGAATAATCAGTGGTAGTTAACAACGTATGGGATAGTTATATATTGGAGAACGAAGAGTACAAAGTTTAATTAAAGTTAATATGTGAGCGGAATTCATAAAGATGCTGTAATTAAAAATATGGATTATATTGGCAGTGACCGGAGTTAAAGATATAGTGAAAAAGGGTGGAAAGTAAAATAGCGAAAGAGAATATCAAAGAGACAAGGAAGCAAAAACTTAAGTCTATATCTATAGCTCTAGACAAGGTTTATTATTTCATTAGTACTTTTTTTTTATATTTTATTTCTATTTACATCAAGAAATTGTATTCTGCATTTTTGGAAGAAAGAATTGCTTCAAATTAAGCCAGTGTATATCATCATCAAGAATTAAAAGTGAGCAGCTTTAGAATTACTGTCAAATTAAACAAAAACTTTGTTTTACGAGCTAAGGTATTGTTAACACTGAAATCTCCCTGCTCGAAGTTGAGGATCGATGTCAACAGCAAGAACGTTGTCGTCGTCGTCGTCGAGGCCAAACTATTTAAGTAGTTAATGCTGCTTTAACGTATCAACTCTATATACTACTCTATTTAAAGAGACGTTTTATAGTAGCCATCAAAAGTCAAACTTCAGGTTTAATTATAAACGAATAGAAATAAAAAGATAGGGAAAAAAGTAATCTATATGTATTTTATTTTTTAATTTCAAATTTTCAAATTTTATTAATAAAAGTTTATTATTTAACTTTAATTTTCTCTGTTTACTTAAAAAAAAAAAAAAAATTACATTTTCCGCAATCTTTCAAAAAAATGTTTATTTAAATTTATATTTATATAAGCAACCAGAATTAATTTTATTAAAATCTTTTTTTTCAATTCAACTAAAATATTTGGCTTAAAAATTGAATTGCCACTTTTAATAAAACATTCATTTTAAAATTATTAATGAATTATTTTTTCTTTCATGTCCTATATTTGAATACTTTCATTAGTCGATTAAAAAATCACATATTCATAAAATAAAACAGTTATTGATACTTAAAATTGCCATACACACGTAGCTAAAATAAATACAACAATTTCATAAAATTATTTACCATTTAGGTACATATATATTAAATTAATAACAGACTTTACCCAAATTTATGAAAAGCCAACTTTCTACCCGTGCCACTTTCAACTTCAACGTCAAACAATAAATAATCCCTACCATCGATCCTTCTCCTCCAAGAAAGTACAATTTTCCATCAACATCCACAAATAAATATATTTATTCGATTACACATCGCCAATATATAAGATATTAATTTTATTTTTCCTCTCATCAATCTAATAAAAAAAAAAAAAAAAATCTCCTCTCACGCACACTGGCATCCTTGATTACCAAAGCGAGAAACATCATCACCTAAGTATCTTTATTAAAACGATAGCTCAAATTTTCCTTTCAAACCTGCTATATACCAAAACGAGGTGAAATGGCAGGTTCATTAAATTGCCAACGTTTCATTACATCGTCTCTTTACTTCAAGCACACGCTTCCCCCCTGTATAACGAGAAATCCCAATTCACCTCTATTATATGTATCCGCAAAACCGAAAGTTTCATCCACGTGTCACTTATATCGTTTCTTTTTCTTTCTCTACCATTCGTCTACAATACACACACACACACACATACTTATAACCTGGAAGTGCGTGAAGCGCAAAAGATGGGCGGACTAGCACACGCGCCAAAATGACTCGGCAGCTGCTGTTACTACTACCGGCGCATATAATGAAGCGCTTATTATCACTCCCCCCTTCCTCTTCTCTTCTTGTTGTAGCTTTTGCGAGTGTCATTATCTCTCGTGAGAATCGTATGTATATATATACGTACGCTTCCGTAGCTTTGCTTTTCCTCCTTTCTCTTATTCGCGCTGCTTGGCAATTATCGTCTGCGGGACTTTTCGGTTTTCGTGCTACTTATGTGACTTTACTCTTCCTTTTGGTATTCAAATAAAAGAGTAAAAAAAGAGAAAAATTTTATAATAATAAATTTGTCATGCACGGGGGTATTGATTACGAGAGGTAGTGTGTTAATTTGTTGATAGATCAATGGGAAAAATAATTGGAATCGTTAATGAGAAATGATAATAATGATTCTTATTTCGGAATTTGATGTTAGCAGGTGTTGCAAAATCTACCGAAGCACAGCTGGATGCTTAAAGTAAATGGAAAGTATATATGAAATGTTCAGCTTGAAATTTAGTTAGTATGATAATGAACGTAAGACAGAAAAATTCTGCAAGTCATAATAACGCAACGATACTTCCTGCTACTTTTTTTTCTTTTCCCCTTTTTTTTAAAAAAAGAAAATTACAGGTACTTAATTTTTGGAAATTAAAAAAGATAATGCATAATACGATAATTATAAAAATTTCGCTAATATTGCGGCTTTGTACTTTGTAAAACTAAAAATTATTCTTGACGTTTTTACTACAAGGCGTGAAAGAAATTTTAACTTTAAATCACCGGTAGCTATTGCATCCATTCAAAAATTGTTAATTTCATACGCCTCTTAAATATCTTCATTTGAATATAAATGAAAAGAAGCAGCTGTAAGATGAAAGCTTACCAGACTCAACGAAGAAGAGCAAGTCAATTTACAAAAAGAAAAATCAGAAAAAGACACAACGTTTAACGGCGTAAACGACCTTCCAGACGAGACTTAGTATATAGACTTGACCCAGAGTATCCAGCCCGGAATGGAGAACGTAATTTCCCCGCCGGCTGCTTATGCAGGCTTCACCAAACTCTCTCGCTAAGTCTGTATGGCTCCAGGGCATTGTATACATATACACAAGACGCAGTATACCTACTCTCGTGCTACTCTCCCTGCCACATACAGAGCTGTACATACTTGTGCTTCTTAATACACGGATTGTTCCACGTTTAAACTAAAGTAGCTTTTATTGCTGAGTAAATATTAAGTGAAATTTAATTGTAAGTAAAATTAATAAAATTTATTGTAAGAAGTGAAGGATTTTATGTAGCTGATTATATCAACTGCAGATTTAAAGAAGAATATTTTATACAAATTAGTACGAGGCGTGATGCTTTTAATTATTTATTTAGCTTCAAATTTTTTTATCTATAATTAATGTATAAGAAATATTAATTTTTCTGTTTAAAAATTTAATATTTTATTAAAATCTATATTATTTAGTAAAAAAAATCATCTATCATGTATTTTACATTTTTAAAACAAAATATTTTCCATAAAATTAGTTATCAAGAACTTATCAAAAAACACGCAAATAAAAGCCAGTAACACATGCTCTTTCTCAATCTTTCGATAATCTTAAATATTAGAAAGCGAATTTCAACGCGAGATATCCCGTATGTATATATACAAAGCACACATGTCCTTAGGCGCATCGGCTCTCCCGAGATCACTATGAATTTAGAAGCCAAGGCGAAGGAACGTGTTCACGTCTTTTGCCTCCCTCTCTCTTGCAACTGCTGTCTAGTTGGCTGCAGGCTCAATATGGAAATAAAGTACTTCCGAGTTTCAGCTGCAAAATGTATATGTACGATAAAAATCCCTCTTTCTCCATTTTCCCTCTCCTCTACACTCAATTTCTTTTCTCCCTATGCGGCAGCCTATTTGACTTTCTTGCGAGATCTTCTCTCCTCCCCCTTTCTCCGTTCTTTTACTTCTTTGCGACTACATTCTTGTGCACAGATTTTTTGGAAATTCTTGGAAAAGTGACAGTTGAGAAGCGAGATAATGGTTTATATAAGAGTGTAAAAGATGAAAAAAAAAGTAGAATCGCTAGGGAAAGATTATTGTGCTCCATATTCTGATCTTTAAGAAGGAAACATTACCATTTTTATTAAACGGGACCAAAAAACTATAGTGTCATTCAAAAATAGCAATTTTTAATTTTCTTTTAAATTATTTTTAAAAATTTTAATTAAATAATACTTGAAGTAACATTGAACTACAATACTTTAATAAAATTAATTGAAGCGTAATTGGAAAACTGTATTATATAATGCATTCTCGTAAATAAAAATGTAAAATAGTATAAGAATAGGCAATACATTAACTTCCGGTCACAGTTACCCGAGCGAGTTTAACTTGGCCACAAAGATAGCGTTTCATTTACATAACTGTAGCCCTACTTAGAAGCTAGATTCCTAATTTCCTCGTACGTTTTCGTTTCGCTTACATACCTCTACTGCAACTGGCTATACTGCCACATGTTACCTCTGATGATCCTTTTTTAAAAAAAGTAAAAAATGTATTCATAATAATCAGATTTTTTAAATTTTATATGTATAGGGTTTAATAAATAAAAAGACAATAGTTTAAAAAATATGCATATATTTACACGCATGACGCACAATGTGTGTATAAAAAAATACATATAGCACAAATACGCGTTATTTATTATATCCAATAAGAGATATTATCAATCACTCGTTGGATATAATTTTTTATTCCAGATTATTATTCTGGATATCATTATTATTAATATTATCATTACATAAAATAATAAATTAATTAATTATAAGAAATGAAACGTAGATGTACACAAAAACGCTTGTATGGCTTAAATAGTGCAATCTTTGCACATCTAATAAATTTAAAAAAAATCATTTGTTTGATAAAATAACTTTGGGAGTATTTATGACATGTAGACTGTAACAATGACTTGAATGTCAAGCATAAAACTATACTACAATGAAAAAAAAAAGTTTATGTAAAAATAATGTACAACTGTCTAATTTGTTTTGAAAAAATATACAATTCCTAAATGTATTGTTTTGACCTTCATTTGATTGTTTTTTTTCAGATTTTACGTTTCTTTTTGACTTTATATCGGTTTATACTTTAAAGGAAACAACTTTATTGTAGCCTTTATTCTTACGATTTAAAATAGGACAATCGCGCTCCATTCATGCATCTCGATCATGAATTATTTGTGCACTATCTGTGTTGCCATTTATATGTATAATAAATGAGTAAGATAAAAATATTCACGATACACTCATACAAACAATTGTACACGATTGATTCCGAAAAGCACTGCAACCCAATGACCTTAATGAGTATTAATTATTAAATTGGAGTCAATAATGATGCTCGGAAAAGTGAACTCCACAAGTTTTAATCTGGTTATTACTTTTCGTTAAATACTCTGTACATTTGTAAACACTCATGTGTAGATATAGCATTTTCCTTTGCCATGGTATTCGTGTCAAGATCGCGACACGATTTCGCCAAGAAGCGACCCGAGAGGTCAGCAGCTACTTTCGTCGAGTCGAAGCCTCTGGCCGAGAAAGGATCTTCTCTCTTAGCGCTTTACTTCCTCCCACTTTTTCTACCGTTGCCTACTCTCGGTAATCTTGAGACTCTTTAATATTTACGGTAGAATCGTGAGAGTGAAAAGCAGTTTCTGCTTAAGAAGATCCTTTGTACTTTCTCCTTGGCACGCCAATTGTTTTATATAAAAAATCAGTGACAAATAAGACTCCATTTACTTGCGTTTAATTACAATATCGGTATCTTGCTTTCCAATTGATTTAACTATATACTGTTTGCATTTTTTATTATTGCTAAGTATATTAGCTACAATTGTATAGGGCATTCTAATTTGAATGGCACTTTTACTGAAAATTTTGGAGACTAAAAATTTAAACGTAGATCTTCATTATAATTTAAATCTTATTTTTAGAAAACAAGATTTTTTTTGTAGGTAAATTATAATCATTATAAAATATTTTACGAAATATTCAAGTCTCCTTTAAACTTTCTTACGATTTGTTATTTTCCTTTTCATTATGTTCTTCACTTTTTGATTCTGATCTAGATTCTACTTTTGCATCATAACCATGATTGAAAAAAAGTGCTACATTACTGTTTTCAGATGCACTCAAGTCCTGATCATTCTTTTCTTCATCACTTGAATTTACATCTCCTCTCAATTGTTTGGATTGTCCTTGACTGGATGAACTTTTAAAACTAATAATTGCCGAGCTTGCAGATTCATTTAAATCTTGATTATAACCTTTATGTGCCTGTTCTGGAGCAGATATTCTTTGGAGTTCAATCTGTCCACCTTCAGGTTGTTGTTCAATTGCTGCAAGAATATTTTGCAATAAGCCATTGGATAAGACCTGATCATGCCTTACACTTCCATCAGAATTTCTAGTACCAAATCCACCATCGGCAGGTTGAATCTGAAGGGTATAAGTTCCTTGAGAACCCTGAATTTGGAAGCCATCACCATCAGCAGTCAAGGTTTGTGCTAAAGCAAGTGCTTGACTTCCTTCATTTGATTTTAAAAATTGAGCAGCGTCTACTTCAGTTGAAGGTACAATATTTTTAGCTTCTCCAAGACCTTGCGCTGTTAAAGCAGCTGTTAATGCCTCAGCAGAAAGACCGTCTGAACTTTGAGCAGATACTCCGCTTGTTAAAGAATTCTGACTGTGACTGGATAAATCCGCAAGTTCATTGGAATCGGTTTGCACGCCTGTCGATACAGCGCCAGTTTGATCAGATGCTCCAAAATTACTATCTATAGGATTTCCATAACTGTCTTTTAAATTTCCCTGATGTTCTCTATTATTTTCTAACTCTAACTCATTTACGTTGGGTGCAGCGTAAGATGAACTCAACGAATTTGATACAGAATTGATTGCTGCAGTTCTAAGGTCAATATTCAAACTTGGTTGATTTAAAGTATCATAATTTACTGACTGACTATTAGCATTATCAAAACTATATTGGAAATTTCCACCATTTTTTTGGCAATCACTTCCAGGTGCATGGGCTGTTGGAGTTCCATATGTAGGTGCAAGATTTTCAACTCCTTGATATAAGCTACCTCCAGCTCCTAAAGATGAAGGTGGCACGAAATTAGGTGCTCCGTATGTTAAAGTCGGAGCAGGCGTATTAAAATTATTAAACGATAACGGAGTTCCGTAATTAACATTAGGTGCAGCTAAAGCAGCGTTTGCATTAAAAGAGTTACTAGAACTAAGAGAATTTGACGAACTGTGGAATGATACTGAGTTCTGTACACTTGGCAGTTGTTGTTCTTGAATAGAAGGTGCTCCGTATGTATTTTGAGGTTTGCCAGGAGGTAAATAACGATTTATATTTGTTATTAAAGCTGCTGGAACAGAATCTCTAAATTTCATTGGAGGCCTTCTTGGAAGGGAAAAACCACTTGGTGGTGGTAGAGGAGGAGGTGGTCTAAATCCTCCACGATTTCGGTTTCGAAAATGAGCACTATTTTTTTGGAAATTAGAATTAAATTGATTAAATGTCTGGAAATTTCCACGATTACCGTGTATCGAAGCACTAGCAGATAAAGATGGTGCACCATAATTATCTGAAGGAGGTAGATAGCTATTGGTTGGAGGTGGAGGACCTCCAAAAGAAGGAGGTCCATAAGATCCGCTTACTTGACCAAAGTTACTTGGTCCAGAGTTTGGAAGTAATTGAAAACCAACGGTCTTAACAATATCTGCATTAGGCAGTCCATACTGATTGTTTGGTTGACGATGTTCGGGAGAACTGTCAATAGCTTTTTGATTATTATGCAAAGGTTCAAATTGAGGCAAAGCTGGAGGAGGCAAACCGTCACTTTCGTGAGAAATAGTTGCATGGGAAACTATGGATTTTAAATTATGATCGTCTGGATTATTTAAAGGAGTTCCATAAGAATCACTTGGAACATTTGGATTTGGAGCGATAAATCCACTCTGTCCATTATCAGAACTGATATCACCTCCTATGTTGGGTATATTGTCACCTTGTGGAGGTCCATATTGGTTTGGAGGAGGATTATAGTTGTTTGAAGGTGGAGGACCAAAATTATTTGATGGAGGTGGAGGGCCGTAATCATTTGATGGAGCAGGAGGGCCGTAATCATTTGATGGAGCAGGAGGGCCATAGTCGTTTGAAGGAGGAGGAGGAGGAGGACCATAGTCGTTTGAAGGAGAGGGAGGAGGACCATAGTCATTAGAGGGAGCAGGTGGACCGTAATCATTTGACGGTGGTGGTGGAGAAAAATCATTTGACGGAGGTCCGTAATCATTTGATGGAGGTGGTGGGCCATAATCATTTGAAGGAGATTGCTGCTGGCTTGGGGCACTCACATGACCAGCAATTGGCTGCCAACCATCATATTTTATATCAGGCGGGGTAGGTGGAGCTGGAACTCCTGGAGGTGGTGGCGGAGGAGGTCCATACAAATCATTGGGTGGCCCATATTGTTGTTGTGGTGGCGCTTGAACTGGAGGAGGAGGTCCGTAACTATCTTGTGGTTTAGAAGAGAAAGATGGAACAGATTGTTTTATTGGAGGTCCGTAAGCTTCAAGAGATGAAGGGATTGATGGACCACTTCCAAATCCACCAGATGGCGGTCCATATTGAGATGAAGGAGGTCCATTGAATTTTGGAGGTGGACCGTAATCAGGTCTTGGTCTGAATGACGGAGGTGGGGGTCCGTAACTTGGTTTCGGAGGACCATACTGAGGTTTTGGTAGGCCATATTGAGGCTTTGGTGGTGGTCCATATTGGATTTTGGGAGGGCCATACTGAGGTTTAGGTGGTCCATAATTTGGTTTAGGTGCCGATGGTGGAGGTCCATAACTAGGTTTCGGAGGCCCATATTGGGGTTTTGGTTTGCTTGGAGGGCCGTAGAAAGGTTTCGGCGGATTACTTAATGGCGGTGGCTGATCTGGCGGTGGTGGATCGTAAACTTGTGGTGGCCTATAATCTCCTGTTAATTCAGGAGGACCGTAAACTGGTGCCGGTCCTTTATATTTATTACTTGGAGGAGGGCCATAATCATCCGCTGGAGGTGGTCCATAAGAGTTACTAATTCTATCTTCTGCCGCAACGGAGTCACTCTTAGCATCTTCACTCGCTGAAGATGTTTGAGATTTAGCCTTATTAACGACTGCTGCTGCCTGGTGAGATATCAGGCAAACGCTCAGTATAATTACAATCTGAAACAAAAAATTAAATATTATTCTATTAGATGATATTAAAAATTATAAGTTTAATGTTTTTTTTACATAATTTTTATTCAAAACTAAAAGACTCATGTATTTAAAGGGATAAATTACTCTAAAATTAAAACTTTAACAAAATATTTGCATGTTTAAAAATTTGTAATTCTATACTGTTTACAAAATCAAAAAAAAATATTTAACATTTATCTAAATAGGAATTCAATGAGTTATTAACAGAGAAAAGAAAAAAACGAAGATCAACTCGTGACGACCATTATATAGTGGTACAATGGTCACGATGCAAGGCTACCAATAATAATCCGCAATGTTACTTTCTCTCATTCAATGCGTCTGAAATAAGAAATATGAAGGTGATTGTGCGAGGATAAATGCAAACTTCAATCTGTCTTTCAGCAATGCAATTCTTTGTATCTCAATAAAAATTAATGATTTAACTCTAAGGTTCAGAGATTTATTTGTTATTTTTTATTTTTATTTTGATAACAATTTTCCGTATAAACATAATAAAATTTGGTTTACAAAAATCAAAAAAACAATTTTTTTGGAAAAATTTACAAATAAAGCAAGTATTTTTTAAATTTTAATATTAATTTAAATATTTAAGTTATTATACGTTATAAAAAATAGAATTTTTTTTAATTTCATCTTAAATTGTGCAAAAATATGCATCTATGTCTATCAAAGAAATAATAGACTTGATAGTAAACCAACTACTGTCATATCTTTTACCAGCTGTAAAATAAGACCTCCTTAGCAAATCAGAGAGTAATATAATCTCCATGAGCTGCTTTAAATATCATTCTCTACAAGCAATAGAGTAGAACCACAGCTGTGCTTATGGTGAGAACGATTTGTAATTTCGGGCGGTTTGCCACCTTCATGCCACTCAGCGGTGAACATTGAAAATTTCGCGAGATGGAAACATCGTCAGTATGCTCATGTTTTCTTTGCTTGCTATTTATGATCCGCCAATCACATCTCAAATAACTAAGATGTATACAACCATTTCATGCTAAAATATTAGCATGAATGTATTATATTTTTTTTCAACAACTCGTTTATATAATTTTTGATTATAAATAAATTTATAAGTGAAAGTTAAATAAACATGAACTGTCTTTGAGGAAACAAAGAAAATTTAATTTTACTTTTTTTCAACACAAATAATAATTGACAAGAATCTAAAATAGAGACATTAAATTCATTGTAATAATGAATTTTGGTAATCATTATCATTTATTATTATTTTTAATATTAATAATAATTACATATTAATGTAATCGTGCCAAATGACTCAGGAGCGATGAGTCTTCAAAAAGAAGAAAGTCAACAACGATTAATGCAAAAATAAAAAATAAAATGCATTATTTTTATGGGCATCAACTGCAATAACACGTCCGGTACGAGTTGTCTGCAAAAGAGCAGAGTAGGCGTCGCGGTTTTACGGACACACGTCGCGGTGCCGGTAGGTATATCGAGTCTGACACCAGCAAACGGAATACGGTCGGCCGAAGCTCGTGCGCATGCATATTGCCGCTATTTGCGAAATCCTATTCCACAATGCCTTTACAGCCGTGGCAATAGAACGTTGCCCAACGGAGGGAGACGATTATACGAGCATCGGTACACCAACGAAGTGTAGAGCAGTATATGTATGTATGTATGTATGTACATGCGCTTCAAGTTCGTGGGATGCTCGTGAATCCGCTCTGCACGGTCGCTGGCTTAACGAGCCGTTAAGACCTGCTGCTGCGCTGGCAGTTTCGCGCAGTCGCGGAGAAAACGGTTTTACGTTTCATTAGCGCTTGTTCGAGTGCGGAGGTATACACAGATGACCTCGACTTTCTCATGCCGAGACGAATTAGGCATTGCGATCGTTGACTATTTCTTCGGTAGCGTAACGAGTGATTGATGTGAGAGCTCGCAAAAATTATTCAATTGGATATCGCGTTATTTCTACTGCGGGGATTTATGATACTATTTTTTCTTTTTTTTTTTAAGTTTACTATATGATTTTAGTGGTTTGCTTAACTTCTGATACGGTTATGTACAATTAAGTTTAGTTTACGAGTTCTCGTAAGACTGGTGCTTTTAACGAAGATTTTTATACATGTTCTTCTTGAAACTGAAATTTTATTTTATTTTTTAAACTGCAGCGTTTGAAACAAAAGCGCATTGCAAAATTGTCGTTCTTCACATGGAAAACACTATAATTATAAAATACTTGTGGTTAGACGTATAATTTTTGTGTAGGAAGTAACTTGACATTTGCATAAAATAAAAATTTTTTTTTTATCTTTCATCGAGGTTCTTGATTTGAAGACCCATAATTCAATTCTGTTTGTAAGATTATTAAAAAATTTTATAATGTGAACACTCGATACAAAAACAATATCTATTATTATCAGTTATGAATTTGCAATTATGTAAATGTAAAGTTATGTACAACGCGTGTTTTAAGATTAGATGAATCTAAAAAATTATAATATTCAAAATGCTGAACATTAATTTAAAAAAATATTTATTTTTACAAAGTTTAAATTTTTATACTTCTTTAATACCTTAAATTTTTATAAGTTATCTAAATCAGAAACTATATAATTAAACAATGGTTCTTTATTTTCTAATATTTCTGAAAATTAGCTCTTCATAGTCTTATGATTATTTAAAAAAAAAAAAGAAGCGTAAAGTAAACTGTTCCATGCAGGTGTTTTACTTTCTTTTTATAAAACACACACATGACCGGTGCACTTGTCCACTAAATAAACATTTACTGTTTGCTTTTTCGCAATTACCCTGCGAGCGTAGAAAAAAAATCTACGAGGTAAAAAAGTAAACTCAAGAATGTCGACAACGTTGAGTTGAAAGATTACCGCGAAAAAACGAGTTCACGTACTTGACCGATACTATACAAGTACATTTTAAATAATATACAGTTGACTTTGAAAATTTTATTTTTGCAATAATTAAGAATTTGAAATTTATCCATTAATTATTATAATGAATCTTTCACATACATATTGTCTGACTACACTCGCCTTTATCTACTAACACATCTTTATATTTATCCATATTAATCAGTAGAAACAGACAGTTACATTCAGACCATACATTGATATGTAATAAATCCATCAATTACATCCATTCATCATCCTGTACCTACTACTCATATACGTCATAAAAAACTGGTTTGTAAAGCAAAAAAAAATAAACAAACGTCAATTAGATCTAACAATCGCAAAGCTCAACGCGCGTACCAAAGACGCAGGAAAACACAATCACCATAGCAAAAAAAAAAAAAAAAAGAAGAAGAAGGAAAAAACCGCGTGACCTTTCTCCGAAGAGAATTTAGAGAAAGTGTGCAAGCAGAGAGCGAACGGAAAGCGTCTATATATATCCCCGAAGCTACAACAAGCGCAGAGATCAGCCTGCGGCAAGCAAAACAGCATCAGTATAGTAGTAGTACACGCGTGTATACCGGTAGGCCATCATCCTCTCTGCGTACAATCCACACACACACATATGTATATAGACCTAGTAGTCTCTCGCTACTGGGTCAAACGCCGGAGTGGAGTTCTCCTCATGCATAGTCATGTCCTAATCGTGCGCGTGTCAGCCGCTGGCAGTTGCCGCTTGGGGCCTTAGCTTGGCTTATCGTTGAAACCTGACGCACACCACCAACACTGCTTCTATATTCCCGATTATTAATTTCGCGAGAGAGAGAGAGAGAGAGAGACTGACTCTCTCGGGCCTTCACTTTTACCTGCGAGAGAGGCAGCTATACGGGCACTCAAACAGTGCTATGTATATACATGCCTACCTACCGGCGTAATGATCGATTATGCGGCGACACACTTTCTTCCACGCCTCCTGCGGCTCTTCCGTGAATACTACTATACACCCGGCCTTTACTTTTAAAGCGGTGCACCTCCACGTAATTTTAAGGTGACTACTGCTGATATTTTTTTTGCGATCCCCGACTGTTTCTTAATGAATTATCGCTTATCCCAATATGTCCATACACTCTTTTACCATCCACGCGTACTTTTTCTCTCCCTTATCGTTATACCGACTTTCGCTATTCGCTTTTGCGAGAAAAGACTTCGAATTGTGTTGCTTGTTTTGAAAGTAATTGCTGGTAAGGTAAGAGCGATTGTTGCAGGTGTTGTTAGTTTTTTTTTTTTTTTTTACTTTTAAATGGCATTTTTCGGATCTTTTGTGACTGTTTTAATGGTTTACGTTTTTACTTTTTTTTTCCAGATCAATTTCTACTCTTATTTGTATAATTATAACACATCATTAATTTTAAAATAAAGTTATGTTTTATTTTACGAGAAAGTATAACAACGAGAAACTAAACATAAATTACAAATTTTATTGTAAAATTGTAAATGGCTTCATAGAGACTATTCGAAATATACATTGTCTAAAACCAAAATCTACATTGCAAATACTGTACACAAACTCTCGTGTATATAAACTTTCATACTAAATTTCTCATGCAAATTGTTTAGCAACAAAATATAATCTACTCTTTAATAATCATTATGTAAACACACCATATAACTACGGATTTGTTTGCGATTTCTTTTTTAGTTTTAAAATAGCATGGTATGATAAGAACTAAATAAAAATAATTTTCTGATATAATAAATTGCATTAAATAATTTTGAAAATTAAATATATATTCTATTAAAACTGTTACCAAATCATTAATTTTTACAAAAACAAAATGAATATTAATCAAAAACGTAACTTATAAAACGAAAAGTTATTATTAATAAATAAAAAAATTATTTTATAATACTCGTAACTGCTGAGTTGAAAAAAAAACAGTTTGTTTCTAATAAAATCATTTCATAAAGTTATTATAACTTTTTGTATGCTTAAAGACATTAATGTAATACAATTTACTTTACGATCATACATATTTTTTTATTGCATCTTTTGACTTTCCCTGACATCGCAGAAGATTATGAAATCTAATTTATACAATAAGACCATTTTAGTAGTTTTACATAAAAAAAAATTTCTTTTTTTATTGGAAAACATTCATAAAAGTAGCCCTTAATTTCAGAAAATCTTCTAAAACTACTATATTGTTAAACAACCGTAATAAATTTTCTAAATAATAAAAAAAGAAAAACACAAGTGCTTTGAAAATAAAAACAGAGAAACTATACTAAACTTTTACTAGTTTTTATATCGATCAAGTAATTAACAGTTAAAATTAATTATTTTTCAATAATTAATTACAAAACAGTCAAACATTCAAAATTTAAACTAATTATTGATACTCATTCAAAAAATATCACTAAATAACTCAATAATAGCCAATTAAATAATTATCTTGTTAAAAGCACTTCCCAAGATACGTTGTATTTCTCGTTTCCAACACACATTATATTTGGAGATCTTTAACCGCATTTTTTCGACTTTCGCTTAAAGAATATAAGTAGGTCCCCTTTCTTTCTGTTGACTTATGGATTTCCATTTTTATTTATTCTCTATATTAACGTGAGAAAGGTGCCTCGTTTCTTCGGAAATTAAACTTGACCTATTTTAACAATATATACTACTTCCATTTTTTTTTTCTTTTTTTTTCTACAATTTACATTTTTCACAATATTTATTAATCTTATTTATTATCTTTCTTTAATTAACACATTTTTCTAATAAATTCCAAAAAAAGCGATATATTCATTCCCAATCAACGAAAAATCCTCATTAAAAATCAAAACCATTTGAAAAAAAAGCAGTCATCAAGCCACAATTCTTCCATCCAATCAAGCCATTAAGTCTTATCCGTAAAAACATTAGGAAACGAAAATGAGACAAACGACGCAGCTACAGTGGTGGCATGGAAATTAGCACCGATTATCGAGAAAGAGACAGCAGTAGAGACTCTTACACCCTATAGTCAAGAGAGCTAACGTTTACGCGCACGCCGTGAGCCGTGGCCTGGCAAATTAAGCGCGGAACCGCGAGTAGTGAGAGAGAGAGAATACTTAGTCTCTCTCTCCCTTCCTTCATTCTCCTCACACCTCTAACGCTGGATTAGCGGCTCGTACTTAACCGATAAGCTTTCGTACTCTCTCTCTCTCTCTTTCTCTTTCTCGTACGCGAGCGGCAATTACACAATCTGCACTCGAGAGAGTCATCTATATATATATACGCTCGCGCGTGTAATCAATACGCTTGGTGCGTAGCGGTTATCGAACCAGCTTGAATTTATTGTCTGCGATCGTTTCTTTATTTCTCTCTTTTTTCCCCTTTTTTTTCTTGTACTGGTAATGTTTGCTCTCTTGTACCTTTTTCTTTTTAACGAAGGCGCGAGATCGATGTACAGCGATAATAATGATGTTCTACGTTATTGTAAAGAATGATGTTGTTGGTTTTTGAATTTTTCTTCTTTTTTTTTTTAATTCAATGATTCGAAGAAAAATTTATTTCATTGTCATGTTAATCGGTTTACTCGTCATGTTGTTTTTTTGATATCTATGCAAAAGTAAAATAAAATATACGAGTGTATAAGTATATTTGCTATAATTAAACAAAGATGTATATAAATTTCTAAGCGCATCGTTATATTTAAATTTACACGAGACTAGTAATTTATGTGTCAGAACAAGTTTTCTCAGCAAAGAAATCTTTTGAATCAGCGTCCCGCCGAGCACGAGATTCTAGTAAGGTGCGTATATATGTATATACTCGTTGATTTCTAACTCAGGAGTGTCAGGAACAATCAGCTGTGACTACATGGAATTTAATTTTTTTTTATTTACTCCTGCTTTCCAGCACTTTCTTTTATACGTTGTTTTCTGTGCGTAAATGTCAATAATAATAATATTGTTCACTTCAAATAATTTAATCAATTAAATAAATTTTTTTTTAATTTTAACTAAATAAATTAAAATTTTATACAAATAAAAAACTCAAAAAATTAATCTGAATCATCGCTAAAAAACCACTTTATCATTATCTCCTGTCTTATAAACAATAAATCACAAAATACCAAACAATAGCGAAAAAAATTGATCAACTCCAACAACCTATACACTCAACATTATCATCTGCACTTTATTATATATATATCCTTCACGCACAATATTTTCCCGCACACTTTTCATCATCTCAGTCCAAATATCAATACTCATCAACACACACTTGTCATTTTAAAAAAACCTACCTTTAATCGCGCCATGGCAGCTTTTCTCGCCCGGCAGCAAACTTCCAAAATAACACGTCAAATTCACACTTATTAATCTTGAAGAAGAAAAAAATAATTTCCTTCGAATTTAAATCTTCGTCCAATAATCGTCAGTCCAAATAAAATCCGCGTAACTAATCTCACATGTTCGCGGTGTATCACACTAAGCTCGATCTCTGTTAGATCCCCGCGGTCGAAAACTTTATACTCGAGAAATTAAAAGCGCACGTGTAGAGCGCTATTATAAACGGGCTCTCGGTATAGAGCCCGATATATACAACAGAGAGAGATGCGTATATCGCACCGGGCCTCTCGCTTGAGGCTCTCTCAAAAAATGTTGAGCCTTGCTCACTGGGACCTCGTCTTATATAGACTCTCTCTCACTCGAGTACTACTCCTCCTCCTCCTCCTCCTCCTCCTCCTTTTTCTTCTTCTCTGTGAGGCCCACTCGTGTGAAGGGACCCAACTGTATAGTGGTGGTGGTGGTAACAGCAGCGCCGACGTTAGACTCTTCTTTCTCTCTTTCTCTCTATAACTCGCTTTTGAACTACAGGGGAAAGAGGGGAGGGGGCCCAGCTGATCACGCGCTTATGGTTCGTCACGGAAAATTCAACGCGATTTCAAACTGCTTCATTCAAAGATTTTTTTTTTATTTTCTTCTTTTTTTCGGAGGTTCTCTTAGACTTGATGCTACGTGATTTGGATTACGAAAGTGAATCGATGGATGTGTACGATATGTGATCAAGAATGGCTTTTGTTGGAGATTGATTGAGTTGTTATGATTTGTATGTGAGTTGAATATATTACAAGAAAGAAAAGATTGTTTATCGGACGAAGGAATAATGTTTTATCGGTTTGTGACGGAAATTTGCTTGGAGGCTTTTATAGTAAGCGATCGAGATTTTATGATAAAAGATGCTGTTTAGATTTTTCAATGTTTTCATTTTTCTTATTTTTCATATTAAAAAAAAAAATGAAATTATGAAATAATTTATTTTGAATAAATTTTGTAATTCTTAACATGTTTTTAATATTATAGAAAATATGTTTGTTTATAAATTAAAAAAAATTGTGAAAAATTTATAAATTTTTGCAAACAATAAATCTATATTTATGATGCAATAAGATGTAAGTTACCAATTTATTACTTACAACGCATTACATTAAAAGTCAAAGTGGTTAGATCATGGAACTCCAGTTATTAGCTGGTCATGCCAGCTGCCGTTAAAAGCAAGAGGAAAAATCAAGTTTCTGCTATACACACACACGCCTAAAAGTAGCTTATTCGTCACGCAGTGATGATCTGCATTACTTATTTTATAGAGAAAAGTTAAGTCAGAATCGCATTTATAAATTTAGCTTAGAATAAAATCATTCTTTTCATACTCGTAAATATGACAAGAATATTTTATTTTATTATTATTAAAAAATATTCTTAACATAATATTACAAAATCAACATTTGCAGTGTCATAAGACTAAAATGTAGTGTTATAAGAGGAACTATCATCATAATGCTAATAAGTTATTGTTCTTCATGCACATTTATACGAATATTAAAACTTTGCGTTTAACCTGTGGTAAATTTAAGTATTCGTAATGCAATGAAATACTATAAAGTCGAAAGGTGAAAAAAAAAGTTCCTAACTTGCGGTAAAACAGAAATGATATTACCGCAGTATTACACCAGTGGAACGTTTGACACTCTTATTTCTTTTTTCCATTGTTTTTATTCATGCAAAAGCTTTTAAAGAATTTCTCGAATTTCTTATACCTTATTTACAGGTGTCAAATTGACACTTATAATCCCTAACTTTCCTTTTTCGTTTTTTTTTTTTTTTTTTTTTTTTCTTTTCTCTTTTTAAATTTTTCTCTTTTCTTTTTTTTTTTCGTTTATTTTTTTTATTTTCTATTTATTCTCCGCCAGAAAAATTACACGTCTTCATTAATCATTATAATCATACTTCCGCATATATATGTCTAAAAGTCTATATTTATTATAAATAGTATGCATAGTTTGTTAAAATATGCTGTCATGTAAAATAATTTTTTATTTATAGGATACATTTATAATAAATTTATTGCATAATTTAAAAAAAAAAAATTGGCATTTTTTTTGAAAGCTTACAAACTTTGCACCACGCAACATAAAAATAAATTATCACTTTTCAAAATTAGCACATTAATGCTTCTTTTTATTCTGACACCTATTTTAATCTCCAAAAAAAAACCAACTTTCATTTTCCAAACGTATTCTAAACTCAATATCTCAATTTTTGCTCTAAAATCCCAAAAATTTCCAGCAATCCATCACTACCCAATCTTTCATTCTAAAATTTTATCCATCAACCCACTAAAAAAAAAAAAAATCGATCACTGCTTCCCAACAATTCTAAAAACCTGTTTCACTCATCGATAAGGTCAATTAAGCTCTAGGCATAAGCATCAAGGATTAACATTATGCAGCAAGTATGTACCTATAGTAGTAGGGGGGAAATTTAAGCAGACAGACGTGAGTAAGGTATAAGCGAAAACGAGAAGGAGAAATCTGACTAGAGATGCGCGCCATCAGAGAAGGAAGAGTCTTAACATACCGCGAAAGGAGCCGCTGTTGCTGCTGCTGCTATATACACTCCGTATAAAGAAAAGATGAAAAAGTGGGGGGTAAAAGCGAGCGGCGAGCGCGCGTTTGCCTCCTCTCGTCGACGACGACGACGACGGTTGCCGCGAAAAAAAAAACGACACCGCTCTTTGTGGAGAAAGTAGGCTACAGCGCCGGGTGCTCTTTCGCTCGCGAGCGCGCGAGAGAGGAAGAGTGTCTTCCTTCCCGATCGACCCTGAGAAGAGTACCGATGATCGGAGAAAGAGAGAAAAAGAGAGAAAAAGGGGAGAAGGAGGAGGTTGTTGAGAGATGACGCGTCGCGATAGCCGCGAGCGGTAAATGCGTGCGCGTTGAAATTTTGCTTTACTGGAAATTCTCAGAGATCTTTTTTTTTAAGACGATGGAGATTCTTATAGTTGTAGGTATACAGGTACTTTATCCTGTATGCATATATAGAGCGAATAGAACACTTGGATTTCTCAAGTTAGTTATTGAAGTTGAAGGGAATTTTTGTGAGGTTTTAATTTTTTTTTTCTTATTTCAATTTGACGTATTTTCAAGAGTTGTTGGGTAAGAGCTTGCGTGTATTGATTTCGAGTTTCAAGTTTGCTAAAAGCGATGGGCTAATGAGCTGCTGTAGGATTGTTTTATCCGAGAATTTTGTGGTTGTGTATATGAGCGATATCGTGTGGCTTTGGGGATTGAAAAGAGTTTTAATTGACAGATGGAAGTTGTTTAATCAGATGACAATTTAATTGGCTTTGGCAGATTTTCACTCGTTTAATTTGACTAATTATCCAGTTTAAAATGTTATTAACAATTATAATTAATTTTTTTTATTTATTTCATTTAACCTGTATTGTAGCAAACCTACAAATTAATGAAAATTAAATATAATGATACGTTTCTTAATTCTCGTAAAAAAGTTAATTATTCGTCATAATAATCTACTCATCAAAGTTCACATTATGCAAAAAAGATGTTGAGAGTAGCAGAATATCAATTAGTAAAAAATACTATTTATCGTATTACAAACAACTATTACGTATGAAAAAAAAATATTTGTAAATTAACGAGCACAGATTCCGTAAGAGTACCTATATGGTATATATATCTTAATAATAGAACCAAAATAAAGTGCACATTAACGCAATTATTATTTAACACAATGAGTAAATTGCATACTCATAAACGAGAAGATCAACGATAATAAGATCTCGTTGCACTCAACTAAAACAATACCACGTAATTAATTAATGTACATTAAAATTAAAAAAGTTAAAATCCTTAAATGGATCGGATGTGACAAAAGCCTTAATTTGGCAATACCAAATGTATGTCATAAGTATTTAGCAATGATTTTTGTTAAGAGAAAAAAAAAATTAGCTGCTCTTATATTTGCACATAATGCAGGTATACTGTTACATTTCCAATGTAATTATTATTACAGGTCATAGAAATTAAAAGACCTACATACTTTTATCATCGCATCATTTTTTGAAAATGTTATTTTTTATTTATGATATGTACTTCCTAAATGTATTCGTAATAGGAATGATCTTTGACAATGATGACTTAATTCTTTGGGTGTGATGTAGTCATCAAAATTGGAGTAAAATTTAAATACAAAGGAAATTTTTATTTTATTTTTACTGTATGGTTATTGTCAATATTTATGATAATGATTTAGTTGTAACATAATATCATAAAGTATTTGCTTCCTTCATTTGAATGTTACGTTATAGATGAAATTTATGATTTTAGAAAACTACATAGAATTATTATACCTACATCATTTTCATACCACTAAACTTTCAAAGAATCGCAATTTTCAAACCCAAGAAATCAAAATGACACAACCATCAGGAAGAAAAATTTATATAAACTACACTAAAACTCAATCATCATCTAACATAAAAATCTTTTCCTCTTTTAGGAAAAACCAACGATATAAAGAAAGCAACCATACCTATATACCCTACCTTTCGTCACTTTCGCATCTTAATTTCCACGCTCCCAAAACCCAAAGCCAAACTCCCGTGACTTATCAAAATCACGTTTTTCTTCTTCTCCCCCCATATTTAATTAAAAGCCTCGTTATGAAATTTTACTTCTCGATGCTCAAAGCACAATATTTTCGCGCGTATATACATTCATTCAATTTATAATACAAGACTAAAGCGAAACGCCAGCTTAGACCCAATTAAATGAGCCTGGGAAAAAAAAATTTTATATTTATGTGCATCTGCCGCTTGTGCAAGTCACTCTTTATACGAATACGCACTTGTAAGGTAAAAAAAAAAGAAATACGAGAGCGTTGTATGTGTGTTGTAATGACGATTCTGTGTCGATCTTTATTATCATATCTGTATGCAGTTTGAAGTACCGGCTTTTGTAAACTTTTATTTTATTATGTTAATTACGATAAAAAATGTGAAGAATATTTATAGCACATTAGATATGATTCGTCTCAAATAAAATTTCTTATTTTAATTTTTAGCATCAAAATCTAATCTAAAAATATCGTCGAATAAAAAAAATACTCAAACATTAATTAAAATTTATAACACGCATCAACTAACATCAACAATCTTATCTGCAATAATCAATTTAATCAATAAAATATCCACGACAAACATTTTCTTTAAAATAATAATAAAAAAAAATCATTGATGGCATGGAAATTCGAAAACTGAAAGGTTTTCAAACTTAAACCACGTTATAAAATAAAGAGATAGAAAGTCTTAATCGAGTATACAAGAGATAACGAGTGTCGGACAATCACTTTTACCCCACCACTTGTTTCTCTTAAAGAAGAAGCGACGACGATCACGGCTTTTACAGCTCAAGACAAGACATTGAAATTTCACGGCTATAGCAAACAAGGAATGTGTTGTCGTCAACGTTCAAGGACACTTGTTTGTTCTTGGAGAAATTTTGTCTTCCGGACCGGTAGTAAGTATGTGGCTTCTTTCTTTTTTTTTTTACTTTTCATTGAGACTTTCATTATACCGCGATGATCTCTTAACTGCTGAATATGCATATTTTGAGGTTTACCTGAAAATTTGATTTTTCTAATAACAAAAACAACAAGATATAAAAAACAAGTAAACAATACTCATCTTTAAAAAAAAAAAATAATTATCAACGTTATCATTACCACAAATTATTTCGTTAAAATTGCCAATAAAATTTCCCCAACATACACAAACAACAATCATTTAATCCCAGATAATATTAAATTACCATCGTTTGTACAATCTACTAGTCGTTCATCTACAAACCCAAGAAAACATCAGAATCCCAACTCTACTCCCTCCTCCTTCTCCTTCTCTCTATCCTCAGCCTAATTGCCACAGGAAATGTATTTCCAAAGTAAACAAGGGGTGTAGGAAGCAGCGTCAAATTAATATCGATTCAACCGTCGCTAGTAAACTACATACCATATAGCTTGACGCGCGAACGTAAACGCAGCAGCAGAAGCAGCAACTAAAAAGCAGCAAACCTCGAGATATATGTATAGGTACAGAGGTGAGTCCCATTGTTTGATCGGGACTTGAAGTCGAGGTAAATATAAGCTCTTCTCCCCCTCTATCCAACTCGAATCAACAAAAGCTCTCTCCAGGGGTCGCGTGAGAAACGCAATTGGACATGCGTCTCTCCTTGTGAAAGTATGTATACATACATACATACATACTGGGTGAGAGTGAAAAAGAGTGAGAGATGCAATTCTCCGAGAGGAGTATTAACGAGTTCCATGCTTTGGTAATTTTAAAGGTGTACACTAAAAGAGAGAGAAAGACTGAGTTTAATTAAAAGTTCGTTATAATTAAGTGACCGATAAATCGTTGTTGTATACCTGTCTCTCGTTACGAGTCATCCTACTTTTTTTTGTTGTTGTTGCACACTGGTGATGATCTTCCTTGAAAAAAAAAAGTGATGAAAAATAAGCTTTGATGGTAGGATCAATGTTTAATCATGTTTTGCAGATGGTATCTGATCCTTATTTTTTTTTTTTTTACTTGAATTTTCTTCTTTTATTTCCAGTCAATTGTTGTGGTAACCGTGACTTTCAGTTTATACTTGCTTGTATGTATAAAGAGAGAGATGTTTTTTTTTTTTACTGCACTTGGCACATCATTCTGTGTCTTCTTGTCTGTGGCTTTTCTAAATTCCGTAGAAAGTTTTACTTTTAGAATGCAATTAAAATAAATTATATTTGTTTGTCTTTCAATATTAGCAATATAGGATCTTAGAATAGATCAGTCGATAGAGTGTTGGTTTCGGAATCTACTTGTTGTGGGTTCGATTCTTGACATTATACGATTTGCAAACGTTCTAATATGCCGAAATACATTTAATATAAAGTGTCGAAAAGGCGTAATTAATTATTGTTAAAATTAAACACGAGTCCTTTCTAAACTTTATTCTGTATGTATATATTTTTATTATTTAAAAAAATTTTTTTTTAGTTACTTTTAAATCTCGACTATAATCCGTATGAAAATAGAACAAATTATAAAAATTATATTTATTTAGAAAATACATATTCCAATAAAATAAAGTCATCAAATTCTTATCACTATATTTGTCAGCAATCACTTCAAACGATCAAACATTAATGTCTTCCTGACTTTGATGTCCAAAGGCTTTCCATGCTCTAATAATTATACCGTTACCCATAGCCTGTTATTTTTTTCAAGAGTGAAAGTGTAATCTAGTCCATTTACTTCGATGAAGTTCAAATTATTACACTGCTTTTAAAGCTATTATTAAACACAATCTCGTTGATTATGCAGCTCGTTTTATTTTAAATACTTTGTCTGACTTAAATTACATTTTAAACAGTTAAAATTATATGCATTTGCTTGATGGACACGTAATTTGAAAATTAAAACATAAGTGGTGCAATATCTCGTTTACTTACAACTAATAAACCTCACACTAACTTAATTATTTATCATCGTAATCTCATAATTTTTTTCAACAAATAACAATTTTAAAATTTACCATCACAAAAAAATAAACCTCAACAATCATCATTAGATACACTCAAAAATAAATATACCACAGAAACAAAATCATCCAAAACTTATAAATTTCTAATTTGAATAAAACTTTCCTTACAATCTACAACCACTTAATAAACGTAAGAAAACGACAACAACCTCCCGACCTTTCAATATATAATTCCAACCTTTTCACTTTCTCAAAGAATTAGGAGATAATTCCTCGCGTTCACTTTTAAATCCCAAGATATTCATTTAGCCTCCCGCAACTCTGATCCAAAGAGAATCTTCATTCGACTTTCCAATTAGAATCAATAAGCATATTTTCTGATCTGAAAATTGGAGTACATCCATGCGGCATCTGGTCCATATTATAACCAAACAACCCACATCATCATCATTTAACCGAAACCCAATCAGCTGCAGTACTCTCCGTTAAATCCATCAATCGATTCAGCCTCATCTCGGTATTTTGTATCACGAAGAAAGATGCGCACTTGGATCATCATCATCATCATCATAATCATCTTGTCGCAATTTTTCTCTCTCTCTCACTCTCCTTTGGAAACTCTCTGGCGAAAGCGAAAACCCAGACTGGATATAGCATGGTCAAGGTGAGGTGGGCGCTTCTTCACTGTTGTAGTACCTGTAAGCGGTATGGCTTTTTAGGGTCACATGGACCGAGAGAGAGAAAGAGAAGATTGGAATGCGCGCAGGTGCTGTGTATGTATGTATGTATGTGTGTACCACTGCTATCTTCTTTCCTCTCGCGGTATACTGATACATCTTTCTTTCTCTCAGCCAACTTTCTTCTTTCTCTTTTTCTCGGATCTCTCTCTACCCCCCCCCCCCCCCCCCCCCCCACTTTTCTCCTTTACCATCGATCTATAGTTGCCGACGTTCACCTGCCCACATGAACACTACTGTGCTCTTTAGGTTTTATATAGCAGGTAAGAAGACGCGCGCGCGCAAGAGAGAAAGAGAAAGATATAATACTGTATACGAGATCGTTAATACCTGAGCAATGAAAGATCGGTTCCTCTCGCTTCCCCTTACTCTTGTCTGACTTTCGCTCTTTTTGGCGTTTTCTATACGTTTACGGGGCTTTTATTGAACGGTGCCGAGTAGTTTGGTATGTATCACAAAATTATGCGAATGGCAATATGAATGTAGATGAGCGAGAGTGACTATAAAATGCTATGTGTGACCCCAGGATATATTTTTTTTTTTGGTGCTTTGGTGAACGAACGATCTATGATATTGACGACATGTCCATTTTTGGAAAATTAATGAGGATTTTACCAAGTGAAATTTTATATATAAATCTTGGAAATTAAAAATGATTTACAGTTTGGTTAAAAGTCAACACTTTAATTGTAGTAAAAGTATACTCGATTCGGGTTTTATAAATTATTTTTTTTTTATTTATCATGTAACTGACGCGCTTAATTAAAATGTTAACTGCTTGTAAGGATTAAGATAATCTAGCTGTTTAACATTTTTTTTTATTTCTCGATCTTAAAAGAAAAGATCGTATTTCACATTTTTAGTGCAGTATTTTAAAAATTTCTCTTTCTTTAATTCAATGATTATTTTTTTTTCCTTTTAATCAAAATCGATCTACTTTTATTAAAAGACACGTGTATTTACGTTATTCAACAATCATTGATTTTATACTATACAAATTAAACAAAGTTTTATCAGCTGTTCAAGCAAGCTTCTCATCTTTGCTTACATGTACAGATTATTGTTATCATAAATTCCTCAAAATTTCACATCTTAAAACCACCATCATTCTCGCATTATAAAATTAGCATTCAACTACTCCCAATCGATTATTTATCATCTCTCATATACATATTTTTTTCTTTTCCCTATACTACAAAATCACAAGTAAACACTAATATACTTTCTATTTTTAGCACCTTCCCCCCGAGGCACTATATATGCCACTTATTTATTTTCTTTTAATAATAAGAGAAATTTGCGAATATAATTAATCACAATAAGTGAGAACTAAACACACCCGATATGTCATTCTTAAACATAAAAAAAAAAAAAAGAATTCTTCTAAAGTCGGTCACTCAATTATTTATTTTCACAAATATATCCAACCATATATACACACATATCGATCGAAGCAACATCCTTTCTTAAAAAAAAAAAAAAAATAAAAATCTCATCCGCTCTCACAACTATTAAGCACCGCCCTTTTTAACGCCATAAGCAATACTTGCAAAACAATCGTATAGCTCGTCTCCAGACAGAAAAATTTCCTATTAAAGTTCTATCCACCGATTTTCTCTAATCCATGGCAATAAACAATGGATGATGGCGCGGCAACGGCATATATACATCCGCGAGTTGTTGCAAGATATAGACGAGCGTAAAATTGAGAGCATCGTATTCTAAGCTATTATAGCAGTGATTGTCACACGGCCTTCTCTCTTTCGCTATTTGTAAGCCAATAAAAACGAGCATCGCAATCGACTCCCCCTTTACTTTTGTTTTTATTTGTTTTTTTTTTTTTTTCAAAAAAAACAGAGAAAAGGACGTTAGCGGGTGGTATTTTCGTAATAACCGGCGTGAACGCACAATAGACTCGTGAGTTAGATAGTCACGTGTATGTATATACTTAGCTTGCAAGGAAATCAGGTGATGCCGTAAGTACAAAGACGTATCCCCGTGTGTGTATGTGTGTCTTGCATTTCTTGGCGCTTCTTTTATTTCGCTCGAGGCGGTTCGCGAATCCTATGGGGGGGCAGAGGTGATTTTTCTTCCGTTTGGACTCTCGCAACGATATATATACATGTATGTGCTACTGAAATTTTTACGGTTCTTTTTCTAGGGTAGATTGTTAATGTTGCTACAATATGTGTACACGAATTGCGACTACATTGGGGAGTAATGAAGTGACATTGCGAGATAGTCCAAGTATACCTAGTAAAATCATTGAGAACGATGTTTTTTTGCTGGTTCAGTGGTGTTTTTTTTTATTGTTGATACTGTGATTATTTGGAAATTTCTAGATTCTTAGAATTATAGGTATATGTTGGGAATTAACCGAAAAAAAAAGAAAACTTTTGAAATATAAAAATTTTATGCCCCAATACAAGATATAACTTTTTATTCATCTTGTAAACGTAAAATAGAAACAGTTAAAAATCGGTATCCACTTATAAGAGCAAAACTTGAGGATTCAATAAAAAATTGGTTGGGTAAAAATCATAAAAAAGCAGGCTGAAACTTTACGACCTTCATTTTGGTTCTTTCATCAATAATTCCTCTCTCTTTTACAAAACAAAAAAAATTAACCCGCGTAGTTTGTTAGTATACATAAATATATAATTAATTATTTATTTTATTCAACTAGTGTTCTTTCTTAATAAATTTACAATCACATTATAGTTACAGAAAAATTTAATTTTATACAAACTAATTGATAAATTTTCTAAATTTAATATTTTATCATAATTTGACTAGTAAATTTCAGTCTCTCGGTATATCGACATTTATTTTATACTAAAATTGTATGCATTTATCACCTCCAAACCCGCATCCATCAGTCTTAGCAGGAACTTCATTCTTCGTTTTTGTTTTTATTCGAACAAACGTGATATCCAGCATATGCCTGTAACAAAGATTTTAAAATTAAAAATTGTTTATATTTTAAAAATTTGGTAAAGAGTATAAATTGAAATTAACGTTACCTGAAGTTGTTGCGTTTTAGAGGATTGCAATTACAAGATTTTTCATAAGTCCATCGACAGTCATAATATTGTCGCAGCATACATACTCTATTTATTAAAATCGGCAAGATTAATCCTGAAAATAGAATTTAAAATTAGAAATACATATTCTGATCAAAATATTTTTCAAAAATGCGAGGATCGCGAATAAAATTTGATGATTTTAAATACTTTATTTTTATTACATAAATTTGCTGATGTTAATATTCTGTAGAATTACGTATGTAATATAACAATACAAGGAAATGTGGGTAAAATTATAAGTATGTTGGTTACACCGGATAAGGTCAGATAAAAAGACTTTCACTTGAAAATTGTCTTACATTCAAATTATTTTATTCGCATGATAAGTTTAATATTTCGCGTTATTAATTTAATTTAAAGAAAATAAATATTTATCATTTTCAATTATTGTAAAAAAAAAAACAAATCAAGTTTATTACGTATATCTTATGAAATAATATAAAAAATTAAAATTATCAGCGATATAATTATTTAAGAAACTAGATAGGTATTTTTATATTACGTTATATTATTAGTAAGGTATAACATACTTTTACCTGGTAAATTCTCGACTTCTGTTTTTGGAGATGCTCGTACATGTATGTGAATACTTGAAATTACGTACACCATGCAAAAAACCAGTGATATATTAGAGCTCATAATCATAATTGATTATTTGACCAGTGATTCCTTCTGAAATAAATATAATTTATTTTCTTATATAACTATTTTTCTAAAAATCCAGATATTAATTAAAAAATAAAACAAAAGCTTAAAATCTAATAAAATTAAATAAAATACCTAAGTATTATTTCTTATTTCACACGAAAAAAAAAATCCAGACAATTTAGCCTTATACAATTATGACGGTATAATAACGCACTTGAAAGCTCGGCCTCTCTCAAGTCAACGAAGCAAGACGCTAACACGAGCTAATCCAGTAATGTAGAAAAACAAGAAGGAACTGGTAACAATAACAATCATTACCTGCTCCATTTATAAGGCTTAATACCATACGTCTCGAATGTATCGTAGCTATATACACACACATAATTTACTCGCTATATAAGTACCATTAAATAAATTATCTAACGCTTACAGTGTATAGATACATCTATACAACTTCATTTAACATTATCACCTTTCGCTTTTATTTCAATAAGTATGTATTTTTAGAATAACATCGAAATTTGATTAAGCTATGGATTATAAAGAATAATATATATTGTTTGTAATTGTGACAATATATTATACGACGAAATGTATATAAACAATTAGCTTTAAATGAATGAGTATATTTTTGTGTTGTGTGTAGGTATACATAACAAATGAATAATGAATTCTCACTCATGACATACCGCGAATCTTTGCGTGTGATTAAATAAAATTAAGTTTATTTACTATCATCGATCACACGTACATAAACGACATAATATCATTAAAAAAATATACTCTCTTATGTAATAGCCTCTCTAAATATTTTCTTATTTAATAATCTCAACATCTCAGCATCCAGCCACATACATATACTAGAAGCCACTCCCAAAGTGCGATTCATTGATTACCGAAAACGGTCATAGTCATCATCAGGCTCACACTATACTGACGTAATTCAATGAGATCGCAGTTGCACGAGAAATCGGCACTGCTCGTTCCTTATTGCGCAGAGATAAAGAGAAAGAAAGAAACAAGTCGCAAGACCGATGACGTTCGCAAATTCCTTAAAGACTCAGTCGCTTCCGCGTGACCGTAAAGGAAGCGACTACTTGACGCGTAACAAACCGGCTTCTTTTTCTTTTAAAATCTTGTATGAGTATATTTATCATTTTTCTTTCTTTCTTTCTCTCTGGTAAGTTGAAAGTGTTACTGGATTCTGTATTCAAGAATGGGGATATGTTTCGAGGAGATAAGTTAGTATAGATGAAAACAGGAGATGGTTTAATTGATGTACGGATTCTTTATGGAGGAAGAGAGGTTTACTTTTGGAGGTATTTTAACGAGATAGGAAAAAAAAAATTTTACAGTTGGGAGTATGTTTATGATGGAAAAATTGAGGCTGTTGTGAAACTTTTGGGTGATTGTCTTTTATCGGATGACAGGTATAGGAGAGAGGTTTGTATTGCAGTTTTTCTTTTTTTTTTGGGGAGGGAAGATGATACGATCGGTATACGACAGGTTTTTTTGTGTGTTTGTTTTGTAATCACTTGTTGGAATAAATGAAAATAATGTATAATGTAATACCAGAAACAATTTTTTTTTTTTATTCTTAGTGGTGTATCATAAATTTGAGAAAAAGTATGTTTTGATGATTACGGTATATCATTATTTATTTTTTTTTCACAAATTGAAATTTTCCGGAAATATACAATAAGAAAAAAGTAATCAAAAATGTTTATTTTTATTTTCACTCATTATTCATCAATACTCATAACAATCACTTTTATTACTAGAACACAATAAACTTTCGATTTCGTAAAAAAAATTCTCAAAAAAAAGTTTAAAATGAAACTAAAAAGAGTAATAATTAAGTAGAGTCATACTATGCAAAATAAACATTATTCATGCATATCATTACCAGCTACAATTGTAGATTTTTAATAACCACGGCTGTAGTACATTTCAACAGACCCTTAATAGCAGAGCAGCAGCAACCGAGAGCTATTTATGCACCTCAGCAACCGCAATTGTCGTTTGGATAACCAAATCGCTCTTACTCATTCACTCACTCACTCGCTCTCCTTTCACGAAGCTACAATTCCTCAATTTTATCAGCTCTACAAAACCATTGCGCCAACTTATATACTCCCGCGTAAATTGCTGCTACATGGTAAAACCAAGAGAAGCGTGTGTATACTTTGCTTGGAAATCTAGTATGTTATTTATTGAAAATCATCTACAAACTAGCGGCAATATCGATTGAAAAAAAAATATATATATTGTTCGCGATTTTGTAGGATGATAATTCGAATGCAAAGTGTATTTGCGTAATTCGTTGCACAAAATGTTTTTTTGTAACTTTGTTGTTTTAAGTGCTATTCTCTTGAGTAATCACAAAAATTCTTTAAAATTATTTTAAAAAATTATCTCTTTTTTTCTCAAACCCATATTGTATATTACAAGGTCCTTGACATTCGAACTCCAACACACCCAAAGAGAAATCAGAAAGATAATAAAAACTTGTCGTTGTCGTCGTCAGACACTTGCATATAATTGTCAAACGACTCCTCCTCCTCTTTTACATTTAGACACTTATAATCAAAACGTCGGTTACAAAAATAAATATCCCAACAGTTGCATACTCAAGCATGAATCACTATACGAAAATGAAGTCCGGTATACATCTCTTTCTCTTAATACCGGAACTCTTTTTAACATCATCTTTCTCTTTCTTATTCTTTATATGTTTTTCGTATATGTCAGTTTATAAGGAATTTCCAAGACTTTCTCAATTGGCCTGCAATGGACATATCATATACATCTCAAAAAGGCTTTGATCCAACTAAAAGATGCCTGCTTGATAATCATTTAGAAGCTAAAGATGGTTAAAAACCATTTGTTCATTCCTACATCACTTTGATGATAAAAAGTTAATTTTGAAGTTTAATTTGAAGTTGAAATTGAATTGACAATATTATACACAATCGACGAATGTAGTAACTGAATAGAATCTTTATTTATAAATACGAATACGTATTCCAAAAAAGGATAAAAACGTATACCAGTATCTGAATTCATCGAAAAAAAAAAAAACAAACACTGTCGTGTGTCTTGTATTTTATATATACCAAAAACAAGTTTTCCAGTAAAAGTTTAGCTAAGACGAGCAGAAAAACAAAACTATTACAAATTAAATTGAGGAAAAAAAAAGTGACTCATTGACTATAAGGTAAGATATAGTAAATGGAATATTTTTCACAACAAGATTTTCACCTCTTGATTTCTTCGAAGAAAAACTTCCTTAAATCAAACAAAAGTCCTCATCTTCTGTCTCAATCTCTTTTTTTTCCAAATAAATCAAATCAATCGTTATACTCAACGTCTCCCATTAATATTTATAACATATTTACAAACTCATCAATCCTGTAAATAAGTCAATCATCGCTTTTCTTCTTTACACAGTAAAAAAATCGTCCCCTCCACCACACCCATAAACTTATAATCCTTTAATATTTCAATATCTCAAGCAACGATCACCCAAGTAGCAAATCTCATTATGATCATAATAATAATCATAATCATAATAAGACCAGCGGGATACCTAATCATCCATAAAAGCAATTCAAACTTACGCCTCTCTCTCTCGCGCAAGCTGACTACTCTTCCTCACAAGTTGCTTTCTATCTCTTCCATACAGCAGAAGGATTACAGCAATATATCGGTTCCCACACATCGGATAACTTCCCGGCATGAACTAAGGCTTCCTTTTTTTTCGGAAGCTATCGTGACTCTTGGCTCACATTGTTCTCTTTCTCTTGCTATAAGGTAGGTGTGTGAAGCTGTGTTGTTCTGAGTGTCTAAGATGACGGACCAACTTTCGAAAGTCTAATACTATAAATATAGGTACTCTTGTAGTTTTTAGAGATGCTGCGTTTGTATTAAGTCAATGAATGAATGAGTTGGACTGAGAAGCTTGTGTGGAAACTTATGGGTATGAATTTATGCAGTTGTATATGTATGTATGTGTATGTATTGACGTTTTCTATTTGCGGCAGTTTCTCTATTCATATATAATTTATATATACTTTGTAGCTTATTTTCCTTCAATACTGAGAAGAAAATTATTTTAATTTTTATTATAAATATCTTTTAATTAGTAGATCGTTGTGAAGATGGGATATTAGAAAGCTTTTATACTATTTTTATAAAGATGTCAATTATTGACATAGAATATTGAATAAATTGAACGTTGAAGGAAAATGTCAATGGAGAAATGACAAGTTTAGCTTATACAATTAATTTTTTTTTTTTTTTGCAATGACAGTTTTCAAGCATATAATCTTTATAAGTAAAAACTAAGCTTGAGATTAATTAGCTCAACCTTCTATAACAATGGTAGTAATTAATAAACGATTTACTTTAGTGATTTATCATGACAATTCAAAGATTTACTCGATATATAGATACACATTCTGAATAGCAGTAAATTTTGCAATTTCAGCTTGTAATGCACAACCGCATTATTTATGACAATTTATGTTTAAAAGTTTTTAGCATAAATAATTTATAGTGTGAACTGGATTAATCATTACTCTATAAATTTTATCAGCTATCAATTAATATTTGAGTAATGTAATATCGATTTTAAATTTACTGTTGCTTGAAAAAGATAGGGAAAGAGAGATAATAATGGAAATTGAAAGATTATAATATTATAAAATATTGCTTTTGAAATCAATTTATAAGATTTGTCAAAACAGCTGGTTATAAAATAGATATTGATTTATTGTAATGTAATAACTAGAATTCTTACTCAGCAATTTATACAGGTGCATTTCAGATGACAAAACGAACAAAATTTGTTAAACATCAATTATTAAAATTAATGATTTTAAATAAATCATTCCATTCATTATAAATTTTAAACGTTTAAATATTTACATTTAAAAAAACACATTCATCACTAAATTTGAGTTTATAATAGAAACCACGCAGCAGCAATTTAATAAAGATATATATCAATATATTTAAAAATAATCCATCACACACAATCAAACACTACTAACAAAATAAAACAAAAGATTAAGAATCGATCTTTACATAACTCTTTTCGCGCGCTTTTTGCCGCGCCCGCCATCTTTAGACAATGAGCACACGCCATTTACTGCGCACTTGATGTAGCCTGTACAGATCTGTACTGGCGCCATCTTTGCGATGCGCAGTAGAGGTCTGCGCAGGTCACATCAAGTGCGCAGTAGGTGGCGCGCGCTTTTTGGTTAAAGATAACGCCATCTTTGTGATGAGTAGTAGAGGTCTGCGTAGGTGAAACCAAGTGCGCAGTAGATGGCGTGCGCTCATTGGTTGAAGATGGCGCCATCTTTGCAATGCGCGGCAAAAAGCGCGCTAAGAATATTTCCTCCTACTCATATGTAGATCCGTTATTGATTTCTTAGACTTATATTGCGCAGATCATATAAAATCGCGCAAGATCGACGCACTGATCTAGACACATCCAGGAGAACACAATTAAACAAATAAACAATAAAATTATGTTCTTGAAAAAAAATTAAACAATCTCAATTTATCACTCGATCTGCAATCACATATTCACTTCACATGTCCTTCCTCTTCGCAAACACTTATCTCACAACGCGATCAATTACAAAGAATATAGAGACTCTCTTGTTCCAAATCAATCACACAGTCACCCATTTGACCTTGCCATTAATAACCAATCCCATATACCCTTCGCCAGATTTATGTCTCACATACTTTTACCCATCAGTGTATAAATTTCAAGTTAAAAATTCTCCACTCCCCCAACAACACATCAACCAACTAAGAAAAAAAAGGAATCCTGACCTCCTACGTAATCGTACTGAACGTTCACGTAGAGAGAGAGAGACTGGTCCCCATTACGAAATAATCTCAACTACCTTAGCCGATGCAGTAAGAAAGAAGCTGCCAGGTTGGTATATATAGACTGACGCAAGCTCTTACTCGTACGTCTATCTACGAGGCTAAAAAGTATACGTATACCGACGATATACGCGTCGTAGGCGGTAGCAGCAACAGCAGGAGTAACCGCGCAACTAGATCAGACAAAGATTGATATCGGTATTATACATACAAAGTGAAGAACGACTAGATGATGGATCGAAGAGCTACACGTGGCATATCTCCCCCTTCCTTTTTAGCTTCTTTCAGTTTGGCGCAACTAGAGCTATTGCGATCCTACTGCTCTTGCGTAAGTATTTAAACAGCAGCATCGTGTCCAGTTGCGTTAAAAATGCGAGTACTCACTAATCCTCCTACCCTCTTTCCCCCTTACGTGTGGTGTAAAAAAAATCGTGTATAGGATCGATGGTGTATACACGAGAAAGCGATAAGAAAATCCGCGGCTTCTTTCGAAAAAGCTGCAGGTCATCGCTGTCGGTTTTATAGTAGTGCGAAAGTTGGAGAGAAGCTTGAGGTATATACAGTGGTTTCAGGTGCGGTTTTTCGCGGTTAGTAAATAGTCTCTCTAGAGAGAGAGAGTAAGATGCTAAGCAGTGTAAACTTATCACCTAACGAAATCAAATTTAATTACTGGTTTCCTTTTACTCACGTGCTACCAGTACTACTCCTTGCAATTATTTCATTTGAGTTCAAGCTTTAGAATTTTTTTAAGTGTCTAACACACCTAATAGTGATGTTTTCCGGGTATGTGTTAAGAAGCAAAGATTCGTAAGAAGAAAAAAAAAAGATAGCTTCTAGTTATTCGAAGTTAAAGCTTCAAACTGAGATTTGAAAAAAAAAAATTTGAAAAGTAGGTTAATCGACTTGGCTTGTCGTATGTAAGTAGCTGGTATAGTATATATATAGGTAGGTAATAAAAAAGCGTAGGCGGAGAAAAAAAAAGAAGCGTTTTTCTTTTGAATAGATTCCGACGAATCGAACGAGCTATTTCAGAAGGCAATACGGGAAATCGAATATCGGCAAGAGACTGGAGATTTGAAAAAGCATGTGAGAGAGACAGAGAGAGTGAGGTAGAAGGAAATCATTTTCACGACCATTCGCTTTTGCAGTAGTATGTGTGGAGACTAGATGCGTTTGGGTTTGAATTGATGTTATAGATGGGTAAGGGTAAAGGGAGAGAGACAGAAAGAAGCGGGTATCGGAAAGACATTAGGCGGATGCGATAAAAATGTTTGATTTGTGGCTATATATGACCTAGCTTGCAAGCTTGCCTGATCCTTGTTTTTTTTTTTTTATCTTTGATGAGTTTTTATAAACCGATTTTTCTAACTTAAAATTCCTAATTTTAAACAGCTGTGTTTTTATATCCTTATAACCTTTTTTTTCTACTGCTTATTCCTTATTACACTTAACACACTTTTTTTTTGTTAAAATCACTTACACTTCACTTTTATAAGTTCAACATAAATCTGCTAATAACGACGTAACATAAAATCCTAAAAAAAATAAAAATAAAAAAGTTTAGATGTGTTTTTTTTTTTTTAAGGCTATATAGCTCAAGAGGTGTTGTAAATGATCGTAAGTAAATTGCAGCAAACTATAAGCTTCACGTGTGTGCTTATATACATATGTACATCTTAGTTATGCATAACACCGCGAAACTGTAATTAAGTATAGTCATGATGCTTAGCCAACGATATATGTATATATAAGAGACCTCGTATATATGTGCCATATCATTACCACACTGAAAAACGTCTCAATTATACATTCGCGGCTTAGTCGAAACACACAATGTTTTTCCTTTTTCCTTTTTTTTTTCTTTTCTTTTTTTCTTTAAACTTCTCAAGCGAGCACACATTACTTTCCAGGGTATATATCTTGCAAACTACCTGGGAGAGAAAGTTTGGCATAGTCGCGTGTCATAAATAAAATCATCGCCTTGAAGCCCAAGAGAAAGAGCGAAAAATCGAAAAAAAGAAAGAAAGAAAAATTTAAAAAAAAAAACATGTCCAAGCCCTCAATGCTTCATTGCAACAATATAAAATTTCAAGCAAGAGAATTTATACATTATCCCTCAGGTATACACACAACAACAGTAGCAGTAGTAGCAAACGTTCGTCATCAGCCTCCAAGCTATATATACGACGTTTTCCCTCGAGGCAAAGAGAAAAAGCACACGCGTGAATATAACCACGGATTTATTGCCAACCATGGACCTCTTCTCTCCTCCTTACCTTCTCTTCTACTACTACCTACAACTACTACTTCTTATTCTTCGTGAAAGCGTCCTTGTCGCTTGAACTTGTCCATTGTAAGACTCTGCTGCTGCGTATATAACGTCGCCTCTGGCTATTACTCTCCGACAACGACGACGTACGACGTACGACGACGTCTACGAGAGCTGCGCAATTACGCGCAATTCCATGCGATTCTTATACATATATATGTATCCCTATATGGATATATAATACGTACACGCCTTGAGGCGATTTTATCCTCGATTTTTACTCTGAAGGAAATGATGATGAAAGTATAGTATGTATGTGTTCTTTAATCTCGTGAAATTTTCAAATGTGCATTTTCCTCTGATGTTTGTGATTGACGTTAATCGATTTGTTACGCTTTAGGCTGTTTTCTATTTCTTTTATGAGTGTGTCGCTTGTCATTTATTTGAAGAGTTTGGATAAAGTTAAGATTGAAGGGTGAATTGATTTTGAATTTTTTTTTTGTTGTATGAATTGATGGTTACTTAAATCATATATTGTTATAAGGTGTTTTCTAATATATATGTCGTGACTTATCTAATTTTAAATTTATGTAAGCTTATCTAAATTTATACAATCTTAAAGATGCATAACGTTGTGAGAAGTTAATATAATATCAATTCCATATGATTATTTTTATAAGTTAGTATCACGTAATGTTGGGCGCAAACAATTATTATAAATGGATTCTATTATGAGTATAATATTGTATAGATTTAAATTTACAATTAAATTCAACTTGATTTCAATAATATACTTCCGGGCTATCATGTTACTATATAACGTGATGTAATACTACAAAATTTCAGTAGCTCAAAAATTTAAATATTTCTTCATCAACTGACATATGTAAAAAAAGAATTTTTTAAATTTAGTTAAACGATTATCGTAAGCAAATGCATTAAGTGAAATAATAAAAAATAAAAATAATAATCGTTGGATACCACCTTCTTATGCAATATACAGTGTATTTATAAAACTATTTTGCATAATCAAAATCTCAACCGATCTAAATCTCAAAAAAAGTAATCAATTTAGCAAATCTAAAAAGAAAAAAAAAGAGCAAAAGATAATTTGCACTGATATTCCGATAAGAATCTAAACCGTATATACTACAGATTAACAATCAATTCATCTTAAATTCATTTTCATCTATTCATATACATACCTTATACCACATATAGATACACTCCTATTTTTTTTTTTTTTTCGAAATAATCCAGATACCTCGTATACGATAATAAAACAATTCAAAACAACTGCAATGCAATACCAGTCAACACAACAAAAAGTAATCCTACAACAACAACAGAAAAAAGAAACAAGACAAAGTAAAAGAAGAAAAAGAAGAAGTAAAGGAAACAAGTAACATCATGTTCCCACGACAAATACCAAAAAAAAAAAAATGAAACAATCCACAAGTATAAAGAAAACGCATTCCTTAGTATATATTTCCAAGATATAGATATATTATATAAAAAATAAACCACATAGCATAATAATTCGCGAAATTGTATGAGAAACCGATATATCGTCTCTAAAAATGTGACTCACATTTGAAAGTCTTGTACGAGTTTTTAGAGCAAGATAGTAGCGATCTTAAGTGTCTACAAACGTCAACGACTACTAGTTGCACTTTCTAATTGTCGCCCACACACACACACACACTAAGACAATGATGATGATGATGATGATGACGATGACTATTTCGTGTACCGGATTTCGTGTATGTATCGTTTGCCATCCTGCTACAAATGACTACTGTGGTTTGTGTTAGAGGGAAGAGTGTTACGCAAAATGTAATGACGACTTTACTTTTTTTTTTATTTTGTACTTCCTTGTTAGCTGTTATGGAAAAATTCACTTTTAAATAAATAAATAAAAAATACTCATCCCTCTAAATTCTTAAAAAAAATATATCTTTACAAAATCACGTTGACGAAATTAATCACACTCATTTATAGCATACAGCATCTTCCAATCTCTTACACAAACTTACACTATCCAACAAGATTTTGAGCTACATAACACTGCTCACATTCCAAAGTGTGCACTATTAGCAATATTACTGCTCCCAGTATATCTCTCTTTTACTCTATACTCTTCCTTTCGCTCGCAAAACCACTACTAGCTCTACGCACATGACCAGTAACACACGCGGATCCATACAAGCTTTAAAATCTTACTATATACGAGTTGTATATAAAATCATCATCATTATTATTCACGTGTTGTACACGTAATCTACAGTGAAAACGTGAGGACCACTCCTCTTACAAACTGGTCCTTAGTCATACATTTTTTTTTAAAGTTACCATCAAATTATAGGACCTCACCTTGATTAATCAAAGGTTGTAAGGACTAATGAAATCGGCGACTGTAATTCACTGTTATCATTTTGATGAAAATAACTGAAATTTTATTTTTAAAGAGACTGGCATAGGAAAAATATACTTGCTGGCTTTATAATGGCCCACCGTATAGTGGATACCGTATGAGATTATGATTCAAATGCAGATGCGAGCTTAATGTGTGTCGGTATGTTGCGCTAGGCGTATAGGAATTCCGGGACGATATAATGTATGTATGTATGGAGGTGCGGCAAATTTATTTTTAACATTGATTTACTAATGATCTACGTTATATACCGTTTTGGATATATTTTTTTGTTCGTTTAGTTGGAACTTTTCCAGAAGATTTTTCTCAAAAATTTCTACTTAGTTTTAGATTTTATGTGATTTTTTTCCTGTATATTTTCGTCGTGAAAAAGGATTTATTAGTTTTAAAGGAAAATATATTTTTAAGGAAAAACTGAATTTTTTTTGGTATTGAATTGAAAAATAAAAAAAATAAAGCTGTACGTAATATTTTTATCGATATGTACTTCGTGTCCTAAATCAGTTTTCATATTTATACCTTGAAAAATAGAATGATACCCATTTCGTAAACATATTTTTTATTATTTTTATAACGCAATCAAATAATAATATTGTGAATATATATAGTATATATTACATCTATATCCTATCAACTTACAAAGTACACAAAAACAAGCTTACATTACACTATTAAAACCATGTTTATGTCATCATACTCTACACTACACCACATGTGGTATATTACTAAAAATAAATCAAATACAACTTGTAATACGTTGGCATTAACACGATCAGAAAGAAAAAAAAAATCAAACAATGCACATGAGCCCTCCCATCAAGTTAAAAAAAAAAAATCACAAAACATTACATAACTCGAGCAATATAGGTATACACCATCAACTTCTAAATATACCTACATCAGGGCCAATTGTACTTAGCATCACCAGCAGCTCCTTGCGTGCGTGGATCATAATCGTTACAACATCTCTTTTTCTGATTTATCACCAGCAGCTTTGACTTCCTTGGAAAAAAGGTATCATCAGTAAAAGGAAGGGGGAGGGGGAAGAAATAGACAAATTGGGTAATCCAACATATCACGTGTGCTGCTTATGGCTGTGGTAAGAATTAAAAAAAAAGAGTGCGCTAAAATTAATGGTGTCTAGATGAGTATAGAAGTCTGGTACCAAATCTTGCGCATATAGGTATACATGTATGTATATATGCGCGCATTTAGCAACATAAATACTCGATTTATGCTTGAGCATATGTAAGCATAAATTTCGTGATCTGTTAACGAAATATACGTTAGAGGTTGTTCAGATTTTACTCTTTACTCTGAAGGTAATGTTTGCTTCTTTTTTTTGAACATTTGGTAGTTGAGAAATGTTATGTAAAAGTGGTAAAAAGAGTCTTAATTGCGAGTCTTTCGGATGTATTTAATATTTGCTTGAGAAAAATATGCGTGTTATTGATTTATTTAAATTGAAAATTATGTGAAGATTTTGCAAATGTAATTTTATTAAATTATAAAAAAAATAAAAAAAAAATTGTGTGTTTCATATTCGTGTAACTAACATTGATGATGAAATAGCAAAACTATTATATTTCAAATTGCAATAAGATGATTATAAAAAAAAAAAAAACGAAAAGACAAAATTATATTTTTTTTACCACATAATTTTTACTAATGATCATCCTTGCCTAACGAGAAAAATTATCAAGGACACATATATATACGACCCTAATCATACCTCGTCAATCCCAAAATTTTTTTTATATTCTCAAACCTTTGAAAAAAAATTCAATTTCAAATGTCTCAAAAGAAACAGACTCTCTCCACGCAAAAAAAGAAAAATAAAGTCAAAATCTCTTTCTGCCAAGAGAGCAAAATCAAAACTAGTAATTAGAGTAATAGCAAAAGATAGCCTTGCTTCGAAAAAATAAAAAAATCAATCGGAAACAAAAACCACAAGATCACGTTCTTATTCTAAAAGGTAAAGAAAAAATTCCGTTGCATCCCCTCTCTGCTATAGTATTAAAATATCAGCACTTCGTTTTTCTTCCGGCTGCGTCACTCACTCACTCACTCACTCTCTCGCGGCCAATGCGCTTTTCAAGGTTATTGCACTCGTGAGTTCAAACCGGAGATGAGCAGTATATAAGTATATATACGTGGCTTGTTCGAGGCCAGGTGAAAGTGTCAAGGTATACATATAGAGAGAGGATGAGATGAGATGCGCATCCTCTTTATACTGTATATATGTGGTGGCTGCTTCTGATGCTTCTGATGCGCTGTGGCCTCTCTTTTGACTTAATGTAACCTCGAATAAGGTTGAAAGTGTATATAATAAGCTTGTGGCACTTGTCGTTTTGTGGCTGGTTTCGTTTGTATTTTGCAGGTTTAATTATATTTTGGTTAGCCTTTTAGGTGATGGGTAAGTGAATGTTTAATTGAATTTATATTGTGTATTTTATGATGTTTATTTTATTTTTATTTTTAAGAAAATTTTTTTATTTAATTGTTTTTGAATTTTAATAAATTTGCGCCTTGTGTTTTTAAATATGTGGACATTTGGAAATGACTTGTGATTGATTTTTAATTTCGTTATCCTTTTTTTTTCATACAATTATTACAATTTCTCCTAAATTTATTAGAAATCAAAATTTATAATATACGTAAGATGGTATTCCCCAAAAAATAATATAACTTTTTAAAAATTTCGTAATTTATATGAAAGTTGCCATAAATAATTAAGTGCAAAATCGAATCACACACATCTCTATTACATATCACAATAAAAAAGATCTATCAGAAAATATAATTAAAAAAATAAAAAAAGAAAAAAAAGCACATTCAGGCCACAAAAAAATTTAATTCTTCGATTCTCTAATAACATCAAAAAAATTCCAATTAACATCAAATTTCACCCATCCGAAACACACACACACACACTCACGCATAATACAACTCATCAATATTTCAAGTGCTTACATCCGTTCGAAAACCTCTTTAAATCTCTGTCACATCAAACCTTCAGCTTCCCAAAAATTCTCCATCTCAAATTGACCTACTTCCACACATCACATACACACTTACAAACACATACGTTCCAACTTTCCGTAAATGTAAAATAGAATTTTAAAAATATACACCACCTCAGAAATAAAGAAAGAGAAAGAAAAAAAGAAAGCCAAGAATATTCGAATATCATTAGATTTAAAAAAAAAAAGCGCTGGGAACACACAAACGCATGTATAGTTAATATATGTCTGCATGGCGTATAACGAACTCGCACGCGCGCATACCACAGCAACTGGTCGAGTGGACCACTTTCCAGCCTCATCGTCAATACGAAAAACGGCCCGAGGGTCCAACAAGACCCAGTTGACTCTTTTCGATATATGTGTTTGTATATGTATATACCAGAGATGCCACGAATGTCCAAAGATGATGGCTTCTCGTTTCTCCTGCGACGCACGCGGATCTTGTGAGAGAGAAAGAGAGGTATAATATGGGTGGTCGTGACCGAACGAAAGAGTGACGCTCTCTGATCGAAGCAGGTATTTTACACGGCGGATGCAAAATGAACTTTGTTCAATATTTTTTTTTGTTCGGGTTAGTTATTATACTTCGTTTAAGATCTGATCGAGCTTGATTTTTTTTAGGGTAATGAGGTTGGTGTAATAATTTACTTCGTGATTGGATAATAAATATAAAAATCATATTAAAAAAATTGATCTCCAACAGTATATCTAACGTAATCACTAAAAAAAATAATTGATTATAAAAAAAAAATGGTAACAAAATCGTTAGATTATTCCCGAAAATTCAAGCTTGAAATTATGTAGTTCACCAACAAGCTCCAAATGACTTGCCAAAATATCGTCAATCAGATCCAAAAGTGAGAAAGTTCTATTCTATAACCGTTTAAACAGCAGAGCGATATAATCTTTCAAATGCTATACTTTTCAGACCATCGGACACATGCGAAAAGGCAATATCGTTATACCTACTATACCAACTACATAGATATATGTATATATACTATAGATATACCGGAAACAAAACTATAGCAAAAGAGGCGCACGTGACAAGTGTTAGAATAGAACATAGTTGTGCTGATGTAGGCAAGGCCAAACGTCACGTGCTCCAGATTAACCGAATAATGACAAGACACCTGGTGCGCTTCTGATGATCTTATATATTATATATACGGTATATATTACACTTTTGTAATTATCGGGATTGAGAATTTGGGATAAGTTTGATGCTAAGGTAATAAACGCGATTTCGATTGAGATTTGGGGGTATCGATTTGTCAGACTGAAATCTCGTGCTCTCGTTTTGATTCGTTTTTTTTTTTTTATTTTTTGTATCTTGACTTTCTCTCGAGTCTCACTTTCTCTGATGATTGTTGTGGGTATGCAGAGAGAAATGAATTTAAAAATATTTTTTTTTATGTGTGTGTGTGTGGTTAAATTGTAGGTAGTCCTGTGTTGGATGAAGGTTGAAGTTTAGATGTAGAGACTGTGTAATTGCTCTAGATTAAATTTAATCAACGTATACGATCGAGATACCTCTTTAAATCGGTTTTTATAACGTAGTATGTTTTTTTAATATTTTTTTTTTTTTTGTTTTTTGAATTTTTGTAAATTTTAATTTGAAAGGGAGAATATCTCACTAAAACAATTTATATTGAATATATCTAAAATAGTTTTTTTTCAAACTATTTGTTTGTTTCAATTTATTTTACTTAATTGGTTCAAACGATCTGTTCGATTTATACTATATATTCAACTTCTCAATATGCCTATATAATGTTCAATATTCATTTTATTTTTTTCAATATTTCATGTAAATGAAAAAATTCTTTTAAAAATTTTTTTTACAATAAAAATATAAAAAACTATTTTAGTAAAATGTACCCTTTAAATTCAATAATAAAAAAAATCAAAAAAAATTAAAACTATACATATTTTTTCTACTATAAAGTTACATTGTTACATTTCACATTCTCATAATAAAAAAATTTAATAGACAAAAAATAAAATGCCCACATTTTTCATTTTATTAATTTATATGATGGAATGGAACTAGACATCAATCAAACACCAATTCAAAATTAATTTCTTTGTTCTTCTTATAAATAAAATATACTAATTTATCAAAGTCAGCAAAAAAAAAAAAAAAAATAAGCCAGACTAAAGAATGCCAGCAGAGTAAAATTATATACATATAATACCTACCTCCAACACCCACAAACAACATCTAATAAAAACCTTCAAATAAAATTCTGCAAGAAGTGCTTACAAACAACAAGATTACAAACATTTTCAATCAGCAAATCTAAAAACCAAGAAAACTCATGTGGATCGGTATATATATAAACTTTTATTTTTTTCTCACGATTAAATATATTTTTACGTGATATCGAAATAAATTCAACAAGCATTCGCAAATCTAACAAGATAAACAGAGTGTCTTGCAAAACATTACCAATTTAATCCAACGCCTCTCTCTCTTTTTCTTAAACATAGTTATACTTATATATCTATATACAAATGTCTTTAAAATAATTTGTAAGCTATATACTCTCTAGGCTATACTATTATATATATATGTTGGTCGTTAAAACGTCAACGAGCTGACATTAAAGTCTCTGTGTGATGCTTTTTCTCAGCGAATCTCTCTCTCAAGTCTCTATTCTTTGTCACATTCTCTGTCCTGATATAAAATTTGTTTTTATACTGGATGAAAGAAAGAGTAATGTGTTAAGTAATACATGAATATATCGAGTATAGTAGCGAAATTATAAGAGCTTCATACAATTTTCAAGATTGAAAAATTGTAAAAAGCTCAAGAATTTCGCAAAAATTTAATTTTGTTACGAAACCGTTTGAAACAGCGAAAAACTCACGTGACGTGATGATCACGAAAGTGGCACTTTAGTCAATGTGAGTTATACCGACTTTGTGCGTGGGTGAAATCCGACGTGTATTGAAATAGCTGCTGCTACTGCTGTACTGTAAGAATCAAGGCTATACGTATATTCGATGATGCGTTTAAGGTGAGGCGAATAATATTTTAGATTTCGTTTGAATATAAAATCTCTCGTTTTCTGTAGCAGCTGGATATATTTTTTATTATTTGTTATTTTGTAATATGTATTTTTAAAAATTAAAAAAATAACTTTGTACAGGAATGATTTCAAAATAAATCAAACCATTATCGAAATTTCAGATTAATCAGCTTCCAGAATCAATTTATATATGCTTCCAATCGTCTAAGAAGAGTTAGTAATCAATAAAGATACTTCGTTCGATCTCTAAAACTGCAATTCTCTTACAAAATCCCAGCATCGAATAGATTACCCAAGCCGATCTCATATTATCCTTCAAATACAAAAAAAAAAATTCAAACCACACATTACATTCACACCAAAAAAAAAAAAAAAGAATCTAAACTTCCTCATCTTTCTCTAAAAATATCTTATCCCCCCGTAAAACATCTAAAACTTCACGCAATCAAAATGCATTTTATATCAAACCATATACTCCCATCAAAATACTCTTAAACTACACATACACACATACACTCACACTCACCTGTAACAAAATTCCGAAACAGCATTACTAGAGAGAGAGACTCGTATGTTTAGCTCATCGCACCTATATGTATACCTCCTCATTTTCTCGTATGGAGGCACGCACTGCTTCTACGTAACGATCGCAACAACTCGTTGGTGTGTGTTATGCAATTCTATGTATACGTATACACACATAACTTACCGTGTGACTTTCCCATATATACCAAATAGGAGCATCGTAAGTGTATCTATATAAGTATATACATATATGTGCCATCTTTTCTTAACTTTAGAGGCTCATTGTTTTAGTCACTGTGTGCGAATTATATATACATATAGATTGTAGTACTGGGTTAGAAATGAAGCGCGACGAAAATTGCCAGGTTCGTTGGTATACTCTACTGAAATGGATATTTTGTTCGAGGAAGAGTAGTGAGCATAATATTATGTGGGCGTTGCGTAGTATTTTTCTGACAAATTTCTGATGTTTTGGTATTGTTGCGAAAGTAGCTTTTAGGCAGGTTTAAAGAAAAAAATTTTTTTTTAAGGGGGAGAGAGAAGATCGTTTGTATGCAATGATGCTTTAGCTTTTTGGAGTATTGATGGTTTTGGATGTTAATGGAGCTCCAGAGTTTTTTTTTTTTTTATGGGTAAATTGTTGGTTTTAAAGGATATAGAGGAGAAGGATTGAATAACTGCATGAATGGCTCAATCTTTTTTATTTGCCAATCGATATGTTTACTTGCTTGGATTTACTTTTTCTTTTTCTTTCGTTTGTTTTATGTTTCTCGAGCATGTTAATTTTTTTTTTAGTATATTTTACTTAAGATTGCGTGATTATTAACAATGTAAATATAATATTACATTTGTAAGTAAATTTTATGAGTTTATGGTAACTAATATTGGTTCTTTAAGATTTTAAAGTTTTGAAAAATTTGAATAAATATTTTCAATGATATTTTACTATGTGAAATAAATGAGAGGTATAAAAATCACGACTTTTAGGGTAATAGATGTAGGGTAGGATAAAATAAAAATGTTCAGCAGATATAGAAAAATTTTGAAATTCAAAAAAGTTTCAATATTATATGTGCAAAATATGTAGTTTCAAAATACATATATTGAAATACATTTCAAGAAATAAAGAGCTAACCATTTTTTACTGACTCTCAAAAAGTGTTACTTTTATCTCTTACAAAAATAATCTTAGCATCTCTTAAATTTGAAAAGATATAAAAAAAAAATAATCTTACAAATTATTATAAATAATTAAAACAAATAACTCAATAAAAATCTACAATTTAATATATCAACACAAAAAAATATCTCTAACATATCCTAAAATTCACTTTATTATGACAATACTTCAAACCATGATCCATCAGTCTTTCTCTCTCTCTTTCTCATAAAACGCAACACACTAACGTCACAACACAGCATATCCGTTATAAATCTCAAAGAATTTCCTTTTCTCCTCCTCTATATATACCTATACTTTATTTAAGCTCCCCGCACTATACCCTTTTCCTTCTAAGTCACCAACGGTGATGGTATTACTGGTATAAACGAATTCGATATCTCTATCTCTCTTTCTCTCTCTCTTTTACTTTGCTTCCTTTTTTTGCCCTGGTACTGCAGTCGAACGACACTAGCGTTTGAGAACGCATATATACCTACCTTGTCTCCTTCTTTTTTTTTGTCCCCCAGCTCTTCTTCCAGGATCAGGTCCACCCTTCTATTCCTCTCTCTTTCAAGAAAAAGAAATTCCATTCACGGAGCTTCTCCTTCTGGAAATTGATTCCTTGCGTCGCGTTATTTATCGCTCTCTCTTGGACCTATATACCTACTCCTTGCTCGACTTTTTCTTTTTCTATACTTACTGCACGAGTTCTCTTTTACTTTATCTTACGCGACGGGAAAACTGATTTAAAAGGCTTCGCAAATTTATCAAAGTGTACATGACGCGATTTTCGATAAATACAAGTGACATTTGTATTATTGACTACTTCATTCTGGTCAAAAGAAAAAAAGAGAAAAAGAGAAAACGGTTTTACTAGTTATTACTTTTTTTTTGCTATATTGTGCGGTAAAGGTGAAATGAACGTTTTTTTTTTTATAATCGTTACATTTGTAATTAAATGCTGTTTCGTAATTTTTAATTCATTGGTGTTAATGTTAAAAGATTTTAGATTTATAGTGTCATCTTGTAAATGAATAGTGAAAAGGGAAAAACTTTCTAAATACACATTACATAATTTAAATGCGTTATACTTTTGATAAACTATAACTTTGTATTTAATGTATTTAAAAGATTTTAAAGATTAAATAAAAAAGAAATAATCTTGCATCAGTACTTATCATAATAAACTTCATCGATTATACATCCTTTTGAAAAATCCGCTCATAATAGCATCTTAATTTATGCGTAATATATTTTTTTACTTCTGCATTTACTATATTTATTTAAAAAAAAAAAAAATATTACAAAATTATTCCCAATAAAATTTTAGTCAATAAAAAATAGAGTTCCTGAAAAAAAAAATTCAAAATCATCCTCAACTTTTATCTCCATAAACACTTTCAATGCCAAAGCATACAGAACTTTAAAATAACAAACGATTTTCGCAATCATGTTCATATATTATGCTCAATATACTCTAAATTCATACCAATCCGCTCTAATACCCTCTCTCCCTCATTCCTTATATCCTTACTCAAATTGCCGCAACATCTTCACTCTCGCTTCCATATAGCAGCATCACAATAGAAAAATGTATAGGTACGCTATATTCTATCATCAAACCTGATCGAATATGAAATAGCTGAAAATCGTATTAAGATGAGCCGCGATAAAAGCTCGCGCATGCACGAACCGAGAAAAAAGACGCATTCGTACATTATATAGCAGAGGCGGTGAAGTGGAACGAGTTTGAGTATCTACTACTACAGTAGGTGAAAAAAAAAATAAAATAAAAGGAGAGACTTACTCAAGCGCAAACGATCACTGCCACATTCCACTCCCAATGGGCTTACTGAAAAAAAAAGAAAAAAATATTTAAAGATCAAGAGAGAGAGAAAGAAAGAAAGAAAGAACACCCGTGATTTCATTGGCCATTGGTTATATATGTATGTACTACGGTAGTTGACCTAGTTTCGAGGACGCGTCTTCTTTGGCAAAAACGAAATTTTCGTTTAGTATACCTCTCTCGCAAGGCCACTCTCTTTTTCTCGTAAAAATTGCTCAATGTGTTTGAGCTAATAAGTGTACGCGCAATAAAGCTTGATAATATTCTTTGACTCTTTAACTCTACTATTTGTATTGAGGATCGATGATCCGTTTGGACGCGCTAATGATCCACTACTACTATACTTGTTACGCAATGTTATATAGCAAAGAGCAGTGATGCGTATATATGTGGAAAGCAAATTACGCGCTTGGATGGACGAGAGAAGAGTTTGGAAGTATGTGATATTTACTTTTTAATTGTATGGAGTTTGGGTTAATTTTGGAATTGGAAGGTTAAAGTGAGAGTGGGAGGAATTTTAAGGATGAGGTTTACTGGGAATTGGATTAAATATATATACCTAGTATATGTAGATTGGAGTTCAGAGAGAGAGAAAGAGTTAAAATTCGGTTTTTGATCTTGATTTAAAGAATAAATTTGTGCAGAGTTGAGAGAAATTTGGCTAATTTAAGATTTCCTTTCTTTTTTTTATTTTAGAAATGTTTTAAAATGTTGACCTTAATAATTTGTATCGTGAGATTTACAAGATTTTATGTTAAATATGGTCTACGACTTTTTATTTAATTTAAATTTTAATTTATTCATTTTAAATATTAGCAAAAGTCAACTTCTGGAATTTACAAAAAAAAGATACACAAAAAAATGTGAAATCAAATTTCTTAAAAATTTTTATAATTAACAAGTGTATCAAACATATTCCAATTGATATAATAATTATCGAAATACATTTAAAATTATAAAAAAAAAATCTGATTATTGACACACATACACATACACACATATCTTATCTGTTTTATTAGCTCTTTCATCCAACGCATTTATAACACCTGAAAAAACTTTACACTTACAACAACAACAAAAAAAGTCATAAATTATGCAATCAATTCACATCACGAGCAAACAGTATATCTCGGCACGTGTCTCAAAACCGTCTCTCTTCAAAACATCCAACGAAATTTCAAAAGCTACACATTATACATAAACTTTTTATTTACGCTCACCATAAAACCTTTCTAATGATCTTCAAATCACTTCTCGCTGTATTCGAACTAATTTTTCGCAACTTCCACCCACTGAAAAAAAAAAAAAAATTAGGTGAGCTAAATCTTACGAAAAAAAAAATTAGACCCCTTTTAAAAAGTCACGCATCGAACTAGAATTAATCATCTCAAGACGTAAATGACGATGTAAAATTATTTCAATAATTTCAATACCAAAATCTCAAAGCCCCCCCCCCCCCCAAGTATTACAAGCATTCGGTCAAGCATCAACCGATTTACTGTTTACACTTTCACCTGTACACGGTTCTTCTTTATTTTTTTCCCGCCAACAGCGCAAAGCTTATACATTTTTTTTTTATTATTTACGCGAGAAAATAAATAGAGAGGTGAAAAGCAGATGAATTGACAGTCACGAAAATTGTTTGGTGTGTATGTGTATGATGTGTTATATAGGAGATACTTTCTTCTTGGCATGTAAATTGACTGGTTGGATGGTAAAGTGAGATATTTTAGTGGTTGGCTATATAATAAAGTCTTACACGTACCTATGTATACGATGTAGTTTTGAAATATTATTACGAGTCGATTTTAGTTTTGTTTGTTGAAAGGGAAACGATTTTACATACCTAAGAGGATTATATATATATGTGTGTGTGTGTGTGTGTGTGTGTGTGTGTGTGTGTGTGTGTGTGTGTGTGTGTGTGTGTGACATATATGTAATTTCCAGCCGGAACTTTATAGATCTTGAATTTTTGATGATTCTGACAATCAACGTGAAAATGAAAGGTGAATTAAAATACCAAGATCTCTTGTTAGCTTACGAGTATGTATATATTTCGAAATACTTTTTTTTTAATGTACGTATACTTTACAGCTTTAAACTTTCGTCGTTGGCCCTTAATAAAATATTTCTTGTATACATTTCTTTCATGTTAAATCAAGCTTTATTAACTACCTAAAAATAAATTTCTCACGTCAAATTTTCTGATTATACACAGTCAGTGAACATAAAAGAATAGAAAGTAATAAGTTTTGGAATCTAAGGGTTTTTAATATCACTTTCTAAAAAAAAAGTATCATCTTATTGTGTACTTATCTTATTGATGTTAATTAGGTTGGAGCGTTAAGTATATAATGTATGATGAGTCATCAATAAATTGTATCGTGGTATTTTAGTCTATTATTGAATTCGTTTTAATAACATTTTATTTCTAATCTTATTTTTATTATAAAAAAATGATAATAAAAAACAATATTTAGATGCTTTGCTTGAAAATTTCGTTCTGTTAAAAACTGCAAATTCATTCTAAAAGAAAAAAGTATATTCCAAAGAAAAAAGAAATTTAATATCCCATTGTTAAATCTCTATCATTTAACGTTAATGACTAAAGCTCATCAGCCAAGCCATTCTTTCTCATTTATTTTTATGGCTTGTTTATTTCCCTGTTTGAAGTAACTGTCAATTCTGACTTAATTTCTGAAGAATTAAAAAGTAACAAATTGTGGTTACGAATTCCATAATTTAGCTCTTTAAAAAAAATTATTACATTGAAGTTGAAACGTAATCAGCTGTTCTTTGCTTTATAAAAGATCGCTGGAAAATTTTGTCATTATTAGAAAATGAAGTTTGATAATGGTCACATCTCGAACGTAATTTTAGTTACATAAAAAATAAATAGATGAACTATTAAATTGTTACATTAATTATATAAGAAAATATCGAATAACTACTAAAGAAAAATTAATCCAAATTATTAAACTCGAAAATAACGAACAAGAAACTAGTTATTTACCAACAAATTAAAAAAATATTAATCAAAAAAATTAAATCGTGAATAAGCTACTCCTTCCATCTGACAAGAATCAAGCTCAAACCTTAATATTTTTTTTTCACATTCCAAAAATTAATTACAACTGACTCCAGGTATACAAAAATCTTTCCCATCGATTCCCCAACAGCAACACATAACCCAAAGCCCAAGTTTAATTAACCAAGCCCTCATATCTTTCACACACGTCCCGTTAAGCGCATATTACCATCGCCACACTTCCGATCATCCAACCAACCCATATTCCATCAACCCAAAAAAAAAATCTATAAACTTACTACACATCATTTAAAATCCATTTTAACTACACACATACACACACACGACCTCCGGTTGAAAAGTGAAAGGGTAAAAGTAAGGCGAGAAAACGAGAGAAAGAGAATTATACCCTCCCTGATGTTAACTCCCATAAAATATATATACTCTTCACGAAGAGCAGCCACAGAAGAAGTAGGAGGAGGAGGAGGATAAACTCGGCCATCCCGTGACTACAGTAGGTATATATGTACTTGCAAGTGAAAGTATAAGCGAGGTTCTATACTTACTTACACTGCTCGTCTCTCTCTCTGTCTCTCGTGACTCTCTCGGTTTTACACTTCCGCGTCCGATCGCTTCCGTGTATATATACACTAACTCTCAGAGAGTGGTAGAGACCAAGTCTTCCGGGCACGTGGTGCGTGCGAAATACCGAGGATGCGCATTCAAAAGCTGAGAAAGTTATACTTGATGTGCGGGCTTTATGTGATCTTCTTCTTCTTTTTATTTTTTATTTTTAGATTGAGGGTTTTTTAGATTTTGAATGACGTAGGCTGGTATTGATTGTGGTTTGACTATATAAATTATATAGTTGTGGTGGTTATGAAGATTGTATTACGTGTAATTTTTTTTTTTTTTTTAATTGTATGTTTTTAAGATTTCAAATGCTTAGATAAAAATTAAAAGCGTGTACGAAAAATAATCGTAAAGATAATGATGTTTTAGAAAATTTAATAGTCGTAATTTTGATTGATTGACTTTGGTTATTTGACAAGTGAAAATTATTATTCAATTGCTATCGTTATAAATTCAATTAAAGAGCGGAACAACGATAATAACATATAAATGTAAAAGCAAAAGAAAAAAAAATTTATTTAAAAATTTTTTATTTATTACATTTGATGCATATGCGACTTTCATCATAAAAACAACTTACGTATTCGCGATAACCACATCATCTATCCTAAAATTTTGTCAATAAACATTAATTTCGTAATCAATATTTTTTTTTTATTTGCAATCTAAGATGGAACTATTAGCTTTTTTTAATTACAAAAATATTACTTTTTAAAATGCTGATGTAACAGCAACTAATTACGTCAAGCTATATTGCTGAGCTATAATTAAAGGCGTTTTATGTGCTTTAGAGCGCATAAAACATGACGCTTTATGATTGTTACAGTTAATTAATTACAGCATATATATAAGCCTGCATAAAGTCATCAAAGTATTTGAGACTTTATAAGTTTTAATGATTCAATAAGTTATTCAATAGAAAAAAAGTTTTTTTAAAGTAATAGAGAATCTATTGACAAAAATTAATCAAAATTAATTAATAAATTGAATCATCATCAATCAAAAACATGATATCTTCGCATAAAGTGTAATCTTCCTTTTGATATTCTCTAATTTCTTTGAAAGTTTCTCGTGATCGAATTACCCCTGATGATTTCCGCGTACGTCATTTAATTTACGGTGTTGCTTTATAGCGAGACTCTTTTTTTTTTCTTCCTTTACTCATCGGAGATTCGTTTTATAGTGAAAATCTTCTCGATCTAAGACTTCAAGCGACATTAATTTATTATAGCCAAATAAATTGTTTCACACTCTTAACTTTGTAATATAATATATAAAATAATAACCTACACACTTTCTAAGCTTTTCACGAAATGTACATGTTTTTTTTGTAAAAAGTCATCGTTCGATCAATGATAAGTATAAGTCAGTTGAGTATAAATGTTATTTCTGATGTCAATCGAAAGTTAAGGTATTTATTTACAATGATACGTTTTGTAACAATGCTTACAACTTTTACTGATAAAACATAACGGTTTTTACGAATTTTATGTACTGATTTCTCATCGTAAAAATAAAAATAATTTTCTTCGCATCATCATCATCATAATATGTATGTATATACTTTTGTCGTTTTATTCCTTTCTCTTTCGATCTGAGAAACCTTTAAGCATCAGGTTTTTAAATGTACACTCAAGGAAGTAAGAATTCAAGGGTCAAGATGCCAGAGATTTTCTTACTTAGATTACGAGGCAAGAAATGTGTCGAATTTGAATACTTTCCTTTTTTTTCTCATCATTATCGAACGAACGAACATTACTACTTATTGTTTTCGGTGAAATTTTATGAGTTTTTGAATTCTAACAATGATGTAGTAAAATCACGAAAATAGCAAAAGAGTAGGTTTTACTTAAACTTCTAATTCGAGAATAATAAATATTTTTTTTAAAAATATTACAAAAGAATATCTGTTTATTAGAATTTCAAATCAGTTGTAAAAATCGTGAAATATAAAGGATACGGGGTAATAAACTCTCAATAAAATTTAACTTGTCTGACTAACTTGTCTGTTACTACTTGTACCTTTTTCAAACAAAAGCAGTTTATAAACTTTTAGTCTAGCTAATTTGTCTTATATTATATACATTTCTTAAATATAATAAAGTATATCATTAAAAAAATGTCTGTATAACTTGTCTGTTACTACTTAAATCTTCAAACCTTGTAAAATTACTCATAAACAAAATGCCTTACTTATTTGTCTGTTACTACTTTTAACCTCTTTTTTTTAAAACATACTATATAAAATTTATTGTTTAACTCATGTAGGTTAGTATAATAATAATAATAAATCTCTTCTAACACTTGTTTTACTTTCACTAAAAAAATCCAAATCATCCACTTATATAAAAAAAGAAAAAAAAAATTTTTAAAGCACATCAATAAAAAAAATTTAATTTTACAACACTTATTTAATCCTTCCATCAATTCAATAATTACTTTCATTACAATCAAACAATTACCCAAGAAGTAAGCATTAAAAAAAATTAAAACCTCTTTTTTAAAAAAAAATATAACATCTTCCGACAAAAACAAGCTTCCACATAAAAGCTTTCCCAAAAGTTTCAAGCTACGAATTCGCGTCAATCAAACTTACAACCATCAGCAACAGCAGCAGCAGATTCCTCACAAGTCACAACATCCAAGACTCATCATCAGATCTGAGTGAACTTCTCTCAAGAGTCGTATCATCCTATACGTTACACATACCTTAACCGTCAAATCAGATTACAAGGTGGTCCAAAAATCTCTCGGACTTTCATCAGCCTTCCGGCTCTTCTCTCTCTTTCTCTTCGCTTTCTCTCCTCCGTCATCCAGTATATATAGCTATATACATCCAGTATACACACGCGCCCATTGGCCTTCCAACAGCATATCACTCCGAAAACTCCGGTTGCTTTTGGGTATTGGATTAAACAGGTCTCTGACTTCAAAAGCCAAACTGCCGACTGCTGGCGGCTTTTTGGGACTGATGGGATATCCTACTCCTTGTGCTCCCGTTTGCCACTGACGAATTCTTTTACTTTTGGTATATATGTAAGCGTTTATATATCTGTTAGCTAGGGATTTTATTCGAGAATAATAAGATATCTTATGTATCGCGATGTTTTCACTGAAGTAATCAGAGTTGTCACATTATTTTTTTTTTTTTTTGCTTCCGTTACGAGGCTTACTATCAAGTTTCAAAGATTTAAAATTTTGAAAGATAAATTTACAAGGTAATTGTAAATAATTAAAATACACGTTTTCTTAAAAACTTAAAAGGTGATTGTAAATGTATTAATAATGTGTAACAGATTAATTAGACTTGCAGTTAGTAACTTTTATTTAATCATTTTCTTTAAACGATACAGAGTTAGAAAGATTTTTCGAGATGCTCAGCTATTTTTGCTGAAAATGGATTAGCAATATGTTGTACAACATATTGACTGGTCAAATAGGTAAGATGTTGCCAAACACTTTGGGCTGCTGATACTCCATAATCTTCTGAAGTTTGAAGATTTTTTATTAAATGACTTGTTTCAGCATGAAAACATTCAAAATCACACTCATTTTCATTGGCTTCACAGGCTTTTGACGCTTTTGAAGCCTCGACATATATGTACTGTGACAACTGTATGATTAACTAAAAAGTGATATAAAAAGAAAATTTTTTTAATTTAAAGATAATATTTTCATAGTTTATTTAAACGTAATTTAAAAAAAATAACTCACCACTGATTTAGAGTTGAATTGACCATTAATTAAATTAATTCCTCTTTCAAATCAATAATAGGTTGCAAATCTGCTGCAGCATCAGTTACTAATTGATCATACAGATTGTTAAAATCTTCGTATGCTGTTGAATTTTGAATTCCTTTTAACAGATGCTTTATAAACAAAAAAAAAGTATTACTTTACGTTTTTATTAATTTTTTCTAATAAAAATAAATTTTCAGTGTTTATTATTTACCAGAACGGGATTTAGATATGGATTAGAGTTTATAAGTTGGAAAGCCCACGTATTCTCTAATGATTTATTATATGATTCTGACCATTTTTTATAATCTTTATCCAGGTTATTAGTTATTACGCTTAATGTTTGTACGTAAGGCATTACTTGGTCTTTTACTGGTTTTACAAAATCGCCTGATATGTCATTGTCAAATAGTTTACAATTTTCCTCAGCCTTGAATAAAATTTATTAAAATTATTTAATTAAGAATTTATTATAAAATATTAACAAAAGATAAATTCAAGTTTCCATATCAACTTACTAAATTAACTTTTACCATCAGTGATAAAATTGATATAAGCAGTATAATTTTCATTATGGTGAAATGAATCAGTTGGAACTACGATAATTGAATAAATAAAAATACAATATGCAACCATTAATTAAAAAAATCTTACTTATTCTTGTCAAATTATATTTACTTAATAATAACGTGATATCAGTTAACCATATACTTTTCTATAAATATTTCTCTTCTAAAATCGTATATGTTTAATCGATTTTGATTTATAATAAAAGAAAGTACAAATACCTTTTAATGAAACAACTGTGCAATAATTTTCAGAACAAATTGGTAGAAAAGGCAAGACGTTTCTCCTGGACAAAACCTTACATATGCTATACTAAAATAATTATTTCTTTACAATTCTCTATTTTATGAAAACAATACAAAAGAGTTATTACGAATAAGTGAAATCCACTAGCTACACTACAACGCGGACAATTTTAATTGGAGGAAAATTTTTCTCGTGGCACTCGGTGATTCGTTCATAGTCAATAAAAAAATTTTCCCTCTTTTCTGTCAACTTACTCATGTCTGTTTGTCATTTGTGCCCCTAATGATTATAGCTACATCAACTTGGAAGTTGATCACGATTTTTGACTCACAGCATATTTTTTCGCTGATAAACAAAAAAATAAAAATAAAAATTATGACATCCACAATGATCTGGAATAAGACAACGGATCCTTTGAATTTTCGGCTGTAAAAGAAAGTGGACGACTACCGGCGTGAAATGTGTGCCAACAACCCACTGTCCACGTGGAATGCAATTAAGCTTGCTGATTCTCAAAAATTATGACGAGCTCTCCTTTCGTATACATGACATTCTCGATTGGTATACTCGAATTTTTACTGTCTGAATTTTTATCTGTCGCTTTTACGATGCAACTTTGCGATTAATTTGTTGATGAGTTTATTATACAGATTTGGCTTAGTGATTTTGCTTGTATACATTAAGCTTACTTGTAAATAAAAAAAAAATACCAAAATGTAAAATTGAACTTGAAAATTAAAGCTTTCGTTTATTTTATTTTGTTAATTTTTATCGTGTTGTTTACGTTTTCAAGTTTTAAATACTAAAAATATGTAAAATTTTTTTTTTTCAATTAAATTAGTAATATTCACATTGACATTATGAATACCTGGTTTCAATAAAAATATATTTATTTTATATTCTTCATTTCCTTTTATCATCATATCCTGAAACTATCACCATGAATCTTATAAAAATTCAATCCTAATAACTTTTAATACGATTCTCATATAAACATCAAAATTTCTCTTAACAAATTACCTGGGAAAACCGATTAACAAAATTTATAAAGCATCATTAAAATCATCAAAATAATTATATACCTAAACTATGTATAGACTAGCTTTAATAATATGGATACTGACAAGTAAACACTTGATAAACGTTTACTTAAAAACGTGTCTTACTTGAGTTTCACATAAAACGTCTATGTATACGTGTAACAAGTAACATACAGCCAAAGCTCGGTATAGGCTTTTACGTAAGTGTTGTGGTACACACGCCTGTGTGTGTATGTCTTATCTACAAAATTTCATAATTACACTTGATTTTATCTGAGCTTTTGATGTTACTTAATTTTTGTACGCGTAACTTGATAAGATAATCGAGAAAAAATATAGGAAGATTGATTTGGAATTTTAATTTGGTAAAAAAAAGTATCTTGATTATTGTTTAAATGTGATTTTAATATTATAGCTGGATTTACTATTTTTAGCAAGGCTTATAATAATGATAAAAAATAAAAAAATATTTGTTTTTAAAAATGAATCAAAAGCATTTAATTAATACGAATTGATCACAAAATTACAAAAAAAAAAATAAAATAAAGTCCATATAAATCATCATAATCACACTACGAAAAATTTGTCAAAGCACTAATGATACCACAACAAAAAATATCATAACAACACCAACAACATACAACCAATATGTGTTCTATCATCCATTTACATCAGGTCACCAAAATCCCTCGAATTCGACCCAAATATCTCAATCTCAAAGCAAAATGATCTGAAACAACGCGAAAGCAACATTATTGGCGATCTTTTAAACCCCCCAGAGAAAAACCAAACCAATCCACATATATACGTATAGTATACGGATACTGTATTATAACGGTACACCTTACATCTCAGCCTCGGAAATTCGCGAAATTTCTCGAGCACGAGAAGATGCTGCTGCTGGTGCTGCTACCATGACTTTCCATCCTGTAAAGGAGGAAAGGGGAAGACAGACGCGAAAGTCGAACGTCGTGTTCCAAGGTCAAAGGCACCTGGCGGCCCAACGCGTGAAAGTACGCTGTATTTATGTATGTATGTGTTTGGCGCGCCTACCAAAAAAAAAATAACCGGTATTATATTTGAATGTGTATGGATGAACACTTTCAAGTTGCTCCTGCTGCTGCTCAGTAGTAGACGCGTCGTTCTATACTCGTCGTGTGTTCCCTTTTCCTGATCTCCGAACTCGTTTATACCCTCCGGGTTAAATTCTTTATCCCGGACGTTCGCTTCCCGTATTCTCTTCTTCTTCTTTTTTTTTTTTTTGATTTGCTGCTGATAAAAAGAAGGCCGCGAGAGAGGCGTGGTGTATGATTTCAGGTTACGATTGTGTGGTCTGAGAGTCTTCTCTTGTATGAATATATATGAGTAATTCCACAAAAAAGGGGTAGTTATATGGTTCAAAAAAAAAAAATTTTCAAATTCGAGGTACGCTCCTGATTGAGGGCGCATTTTG
>JAPYZE010000411.1:0-41141 GCA_030522805.1 Leptomastidea abnormis
TCTTGTTAAAACTTTTAATGTAAAATGCTATTTTGTAATCCACATTAACTTGATGGCCTGTTGGGGACGTACCCCTAGGCAAAATAAATATAATATCTAATATCTATCTATCTCTCTCTCTCACTCTCTCCCTTAGCCTGAAATCATCGTCATTTGGTCATCTACTCTCAGAAGAGCGGTCCAGACGCGTGCGCGACCCTACACACATCCAAAAGCGGGTAACAGTGGCATGCCAGCCAGCCAGCCAACCAAACGATAAGAGCCGACTAGGCCACTCGATCAAATATGTCCAACGTCGATTCCTCCTGATAAACTTCGTGTCATATATATCCCAGCGTCACTCCAGCAATCGATCATTTCGCAGTTCAGCTCCGATAAGCGAACTCGCGTGCGTATATACCCACTATATACCAGAGGCTACCAACAACAAATTCAATCGATCGTCGTGTTGCGCCTGCTTGTTTCTCTCTGTGCTTGCTCCCGCACATACTCACATGCACTCATCCCATGGCTGCTGCTGTTTCTCATATTTTCTCAATCCACGCAATGAATTCAAACAACTACTACTGTACATGCTTATATTTGTGCTGCTGCTGTTGTCGTCCCTGCTGTCGATGCTTCCTGCATTTTTTTACGTGTAATATTATCCGAAGATGTTTTTAATCAACGCTTCTCTGGCTACGTTAATATAATTTATAATGACTTTATTGAGAAAATGAGCATCGAAAGAAATCGCAAATTCACGGTGTATAATATATAATACATCAATGTGAGTCAGGCCTTTAATGACCAAAGTAAATTGATCGAATATGCTGCGCGTGTCTCTTTGATTATAGCCAAGTCTCAAGTATATCCATATATATACCTACATATAAGGATTTTACTGCGGTAGCAGCAGCAGCAACAGTAGGAGTTGACGATTCCCGCGCTTGTCGATTGCCAAGGCAGGCGCGAAAAAACAAAGTGCCAAGAAGAGCAGCTCTCTCTCTCTTGAAATATCTCAGGGGAAGAGACACACGGAATGGAACTGGTAATTGGAAGCAGCTGCCACTTGTCGCGAGAATGAATTAGCCAAGTAGTTTTTGTGTCAATATAAGCATCAGAGCTATAAGAAAGGGAGTAAGAGAGTAAGAACCCCAGAGGCGTATAAGATATGACGATTCACGTATGAGAATTCAACGCGCTGTCGACTCGATTTTTCAAAAACACAGACACGTAAGTATACACACACTCACCTACCAACCTACCTACCGGGATATAAAGCAGCGGTAGAAAGACGCAGGTAATTATAAATCCGAAGGTTTCTGTTTGCGTGAGAAGAGGCTTAGGAGAAGTCGTCGGTGGCGTTATGTCGTTAATACTTGGGCTGTTTGACGACGAGTTTTTGGAGTCTGTAAATGATGTGGAGTGAGATGAAGAATGAAAGAAAGAGGCTGCTGTCGCGTGTTCGCACCTGCGGACGCTGCTCGTTAATTCGCGACGGAAGTTGACACGTCGCGCGTCTGCTTGCCCTTTTCGCTAAACGAGTTGATCATGAGCTCTTCTCCTCGCGAATCCGGTAGGAGATTTGACGAAGGTCCTTTTTCCTCTCCTTCTTCTCCTACCTACTTTATCTTATTTTTTTTTTTTATTTTCTTGATGCCATGGGCTTGGTTTTGTTGGTTCTTGGGACTGCTGTTGCTGCTGCTGATGCCGTCTCGGCGAGAATATAATCTCGTTTTCGTAGCAACAGCAGCAGCAGCTAATAAGAACGCCTTGACATTTTTGGCTGAGAAAGAGAAGAAGTAGAGAGTAGACGTTTATTTTAATAAGCTGGATGGAACTAAACAAGACTGAATTAAACTCAATGTTAATCTCATCTTGAAAATTTTTTACTTTTTTTTTTAATCTTTTTTTTATATTTCACTATAATTATTTTTCAAATTTTGCTAAATCATTAAATTGTATTTTAATTTAAAATTATCTTTTTTATTATAATTATTGGACAATTTTTTTTTAAAACAAATACAAGGTTTTGAATTATTAAAAATTCATGAACCAGTTTATAAGCTTCAGCAGTAGCAAATATAATAAATTTAAAAATAAAATTGTTTTTTATTTTATAGCCAAGTTAAATTTATCTTTCCATTCAATATATCGAGAAAAAAAAACCTGAGCACTGTGTGGTATGAACAAATTGTATTGCCTGCCGCTCATGGAATAACCAATCGAAGTGTGGATGAAAAAAAAAAGAATTGCTCGGGCAAAAAAATAAAATTTACAACTATTGCGCATTAAGTAAAGAAAGGTATAGAGAAAGAGAGAGAAAGAGCGAGTGGTAAGTTAAACATCGAATGAAGCCGTCAATCCTTTACAAGAAAGAAAGAAAGTAAGAAAGAGAGCAAGCAGGGTATGATCGCGCAGGTCTTGCATACGAATCGATCTCATCATCATCATCATTCGACAAGTGGTTATACAGCACGAGAGAACGACACATCTCTCCTCGTGCTTTTTTTCTCCCTCTATATATTCGATGAGCAGCTCCTTTCTCTTCTACGCAATTTTGTAGCGGCCACCCCGATATCATCTGCCCTCCACCAAAATATTCTCATCCTATGCAAAGAGAGAGAGAGAGAGAGAGAGAAATTCACCTCGTTCCTCTTATACCAAAGTCATCTAAAAAACCTGCTCTCGCACCAGCAGGAGCAGCTTGTGCAAGCACACGCGCCACATATATACATATAAGCATCTTGCCCTCAAGGGCCCATATTCCTCTTAGCATCAGCCAAACACGGGGTGCGTTCTCAATTTTTATTTCCACCCCTTCTCCCTTCATGCCCCCCCCCCCATCCAGTCTCTTCTTCTTTTTGCTTGGCCAGTTTTAACGCGTAGCCGGAGGACCGAGAAGAGAGAGAAGTCGAGGAAGGGGATGAGGAGCAAAAGAGCAGCAGCTCGCCCGGCAGATGATTACACGTGTCTTTTTAACACAAAAGGCTCGAAAACCAACACCGTAATACGACGGCAGCAGCGCGCCCTGTAATCTATGCTGCTGCTCCAGCTTCTCTCTCTCTCTCTCACTCTTTCGTTACCCCCATACCATTTTGGCTCTTCCTCTCTCAATGCCGACGGCGAGGACACGCGGGACGACGGGAGTTGGTCCAGGCCGTGTATAGTATTATATAGGGGGAGGAGGACTTGCTTGCCTGCTTGCTTGCTTGCTTGCACACGACGGAGGTGTTCGCTGGGCAAGATGTAGGGTCTCTGTCTTTAGCCGCATCAAGATGAAGAAGAGAGAGAGAGAGAGGGAGAGGGTGGGAGGAGGGAGAAAGAGTTGCGGGGAGTTATTATTTGTTTTTGCTCGCTGCGAAAAGGCAGCGCATCATGGTACTTAGCGTGTCAGCGCTGCTGCGCTTCACCTGCTGCTGTTACTGCTGCTGCTGTGTATTTCTGCTTATATCGCGAGTGACGACGGGTTCCGTCACGCCCGGCGTTAAAAAAAGCACCTTTCTTTCTCGCGAGATGGAGGAATCCTTTCGGCTTCGAAGAGCTTTTGTTTTTGTGCATCAGGAACGACTTACGCATTTATTCTCGTGATTTTTAACTGTAATAGTGGTGGACATCGACTGTATATTTACCTTGTCTTTAAATGACTCGGTACTTTCGACAATTTGGTTTACAAATATTTGCTTCTGAATAAAAGGGGGAGGGTTTCGTGTCACTTTGGCAATTTTCTTGGGTATAAGCGTATAAGTTATATATATATTCGATCGTTATAACTAATGATACGTTTTGTACAAACATTCAACTTCTTCTTTTTATCAGGAGCTTATTATTATTTTTTTTTATGAAACCTGATAAAACGAGTGTCTTTTATTTTTTTGTTTACTTTAAATATTTTATTATAAATTTTGTTTTGTAGTATGTCATTTTAGATTCATATATTATTGATAAGAGTTTTATTATATTGACTTGACGTAAAACAAGTTGGAATTATTTTTAGAACATCCCTGAAAATGATTATTCCAAATGCAGAAACTCATAATGTTTCGCAGAAGATAATTTTTAACTTTGGAGTACATTTACAAATCGATTAGAATAAGGTAGATTTTACAGCTTGCAATATTTTCAAGTATATTTGAGCAGTTGCTGTTTCTTCTGCTGCTGCTGATACGACGAGAGCCATTTGGGCGTATTTCGATTAGTACACTCGAAAAGTCAAGCTGTAATCTCACTTCGAAAAAATAAAAAAAGAAAAAAGGAAGAAAGAACGAATGAGGAGAAATGAGAAGAAAAGAGTAAAGGAAACAATAATCATAAAGTCGAAAGTCAATATTTTTCCCTCATTTTCGGGGCAATTTGACATGGCCAAAAGGAAGACGAGAAGAAGAATAAGAAGCAGGAGCGCGCAGTTTATAAGATTTTAACTTGAGACTATACTCTCTCTCTCTCTCTCTCTCTCTCTCTCTCTCTCTCTCTCTCTCTCGCGCTTAACACACTTCACTCTTTCTCTCTTTTTGCAAAAGAGCAAATACCGGTAAAGTTTACGATCCACGGAGGGTTGGCTGACTGGCTGACTCTCTCATCTCGATTACGTATATAGGTACGCTCATTTTTCGCAGAAAGCAAGCAGTATAAGCCAGGAGCCGTCTATTCTCTATTCCCCGCTTTAGACCGTAAACTCAGCAGAGACCAGAGTCAGTCGTCTTCTCGATATTTTTGCGCCCGCAGTGTGTATATACACGCTTACCGCGGATATAATACTAATTTACCTGATGCTTACCTGTATAATACGCCTCTCTTACTCTTCCTTCTATATCTCTTCGACGTATACATATTTAAGCGAACCTATATAGATACCATATATACACCACACAAGCCAAAGATGGTCCGTGGCGCGCAAATGAAAGGATGCGCTCGCGTTAAAGGCGAGAATCGAGCAAATTGGTTGCGGAGACAGAGATAGGTATAGAAGAAGGAAAGTAAGAAGAAGCTAAGGATATATTCTTCCTTCTCTCGTCCTTCTCTCTCTTTCTTGCTTGGCTGGTGTGTACGATCACTGGAAATGGGCGGCACGGCGCCTTGTAGCCCCTCGTAATTGATATCACCTGCCATGTAAATATTTGCCATAAGCGCCTCTCTCTCTCTCTCTTTTACTCTTCTTCTTCTTCTTCTTCTTCTTCTTCTCTCTTTTCTTCACCTCCCATTCTTACGAGCTTCTCTCATTCTTATTTTTCCTGAGATATACTTACACGTACTAAGCGCGTGTGCGTGCGTACGCGCGAGAAACGAAGGATTTGTATGTGTTGGCATATAATATAAAGGTATCCAGTTAAAGAAGTGAATATCGCGAACGGAAAGAGAAAATTGCAGGATTCAAGGAGGAGAATAGGTTAGCGTGTAAGGGTATTTTTATGTGTTTTCTCTGTCTATCTGTTTGTATATGTATATGCATTGTATATATACACCTTTTCAAGAGCTGTTGGCATTTTGTAATTAGATTTGCGAGGGGCCTTTTTTTATATATGCTTTTACGATTCCTAATTCGCTGCCGTATATGTACTCCTTTTGTATACATCAACTATTCTTTATGAGATGGCAAAATGTCATGCTTGTATACCTATATCATCCACTTATCAAACAAAATTGGATCTCTATAGAGATCTATCATTTTCGTAAATTTATTTCAATAGAATAACAAGATCTCAGCTTTATATATAAATCCTATATAACGGTATATTAAATTATTTTAATTTTTGTTTGTAATACGATATACATCCTGTGTGTTTGTTATAAAAGACACTTTAAATGAAGAAAAGTAAACATTATTATCGATTATTAACATTATAACTGAAAATTTATACTAAACTTACCGCGTTAAAACTTGATCGCTATTATAATATGCAAAAAGAGAGAGAAAAAAATAAATAAATAAAAATGTGTCGATATAATACACTCGCAGACTAGAGTATAAAATTAGCATAAGAAAATAAACGCGCATTAAATGTTAAACAGCTTGTGTACTCAGTCGGTGCTTAAGCTGAGCATTTAGCTTCAGCGTATATATAAGCCAAAAGAGAGAGAGAGAGAGAGAGAGAGAGAGAGAGAGAGAGAGAGAGAGAGAGAGAAAGAGAATCTTCTTCTTCTCCCTTCCATTGGAAAATATCGCCAAAATATTCAGGTGCACACAGGTAAGGGCACGCCCGACTACTCTCTTCAGCCAGATCATCATCATCATCATTTTTATAATTCCTAATTTAAATGAAAACAAGAAGAAAAAAAGCTTAACACGAGAAGGAACATATCAGAAGCCAAGAAGAGAAAGAGAGAGAGAGAGAGAGAGAAAGAGAGCAGGTGAGAGACGAAGGCGCGATCAAGACTACTCTTCGACGCGTCGCCGCGTCACTTCTCTCACTCACTCACTCTCTTTCATCTCTTCTTCTTCTCTTCTCTTCTCCTTTTTTTTCTCACGAGTCCCGAAAATTGCCAAAAATAACAGGCGACGCAGGTCAGATAATTACGTGTTGGTTTTAGAAAAAAGGAGGAAGGGGGAGGAGCCCCCGCGGCTCATCGATTTCAGCAGCAACAGCAACCAGCAGCAACGCAAACGAGCTATGTATATATAAACTCATATAACCACCTCATCCATTTGCTCAGCACCATGATGATGATGATGATGATGATGCACGAGAGCTTGAAATTCAGCCTTCTGCTGTCGTCATATACGTGATGAGAATATCCTTTTCAAAGACTTGGTAATGATCCACTATGTGTCCTTATACACTGCTGCAACTTGTCGCCAAGGTGGTGATTTTGTCACTCTCTCTCTCTCTTTCTTTCTCTCCTCACTTTCATCATCTTCCAACCCAATGTGACATTCCTTTACGAGAGTAGAAAAATATACCCTCCAGGTTCTCCAAAGAGTATAGATTTCCATTTTTGTACGTCGCGTGCAATGATGATGATGATGATGATGATAATAATGACGATAATAAATATCTATATAGTTTACAGGTATATTCTAAATGGCACAACCTGTGCGCGTGATATAATTTGGACTACCGAACGATAGAATATACGTATATATATAATACCCCCCTTGGCATCAGCCTATCGGTATGCTATTATCATTTTGACTATAGAGGAGACGAGAGATATTCGAAATGTACGGTTCCTGTTACCATTCGAAGCCCGGAATATCGATCCGCTTGATTTGTGCGTCTAGAGAGGCGGAAAGAGATATAATAGCTCATATATGCTCGGATAGTACAACGGAAAGAGGAGGAGGATAAGGTGAGTAGTAGTAGTAGATAGGTAGCACAGACCTATATTTAAAAGGCGTTCAATATATAAATATAGAAGAAAGAGAGAGAGCTATAGCTACCTCGACACCTGTGTTGCTGCTGCTGCTGCTTCTGCCACGTCGGGCGAGAAAGAATTTGATGCAGCAACGTTCACACCTCGCAATCACGGCCGTGAGGCGTATTATATGTATAATATAGAAGGGCAGAGAACGGCAGTCGCTACATATCCTCCGTTTTATCTCGATCCTTCCTCTCTCAACACCTCCCTTATCGATGCTTCCTTTGCAAGCTGGATCTTGGCCTGTCTCTCTCTCTCTCACACGCGCGTCTGTCTTGGCTTTAATGATGGGTTGGAGTGGCTGGAAGGCGAGTCGCCTCGCTCTGCGTATTGGTTTTTCAAAGCCACTTCTCTCGGCATCTCGTCGTTTGCTTAGCTGAACACTACCCTCCCCTTCCTCCCACCCCTCTATGCCTCAAGGCGACTCCTGCATCGCACACTGCTCGTCTCGTATAATACCTATACCGTGGGCCGCCCGGACGTGTCCGTAAAATTTTATATTTCGGACGGCTGGACAAGAGAGAGAGCAACATCGCCTCCCGGGCTCATCCTCTCCTCCTTCTCCTTTACGCCGAGCGCGCCCGCATCGATAGGCAACGCGGACGCGCACGACGAGCTTCGTAAATCGAGGCCAGGTGAGCAATTCGCGCTCATCTCTCGCTCTCTTTCTCTCTCAGCTTCGGTCATCCTCACCGTCTTATTTCTTCGCTCCTTTTTTGGCACATACCCACACATACATATACACACTCCTTATTGCCAAATTCTTTTGACTTTTTATACTTGTCTTGTCTTTTTGTATGGTTAAAATTGTTTTTTCAACTTTTGTGATTAGATAATTCATACACAGCGACAGCTGTTTCGATATACTAATATTTTTTGCTTTTAAATAATTTATTATAAATTGATTTTTGCTAAAATTTAAAGACAAGAAATAATAAAGATAATTTTGAAAATAAATTTATAATAAATTATTGAATTAAGTAAAATAATACTAATATCGTGCATAATTCTTTCAGGAAATAGTTAATAAAGTAACAAAAAAAAAAGAAATTAATTTTTTACTTTTAATTGTTAAAATGTAAAAAAAAAAGTTAATGTAACGACATAAGGGTAAGTACCGTCTTTTTTGTTATTCAAATATGTTATTGTGCTTTAAATTTTGAATTTTAAAAGCTGAAATAGCTTAATCGATAGAACGTTGATTTTGTAATCCACAAATCGTGGGTTCGATTTCTGGTTTCTGCAGGTTGAGCCATTGGGATAGCTCTTGCTTACTGAAATACTCTCAACAGAGTGTTAAAAAGATATTATTAATAAAAAATAATCAAATATTTTATTGATGATACTGCGGTCAGTCTCATCAAATATTTAATTTTTTTTTTAATTTAAATATATTTTACAAAACCTATTTTAATATTACAAAAAATATTTATTTACAGTAATTAGTTTTATCATATAGTTTTAAATATTTACCACCTATTTTACGATATAAGCCATTAGACTATTTACGTCATCTAAAGTTTGGAGACAAAGTTGCAGCAACATATCAAAAATAAAAAAATAAAAAGTAAAAGATAAAAAAGATGGAGCACAGAAAGAGAGATGCATTCGCGAGAAACGAGATAAAGAAAGAAGCTGGCAGCGCGTGTGCGCGCGCGAAATTTAAGCTCGGCCGTAAACAAGCGCGAGATCGCTATTTATGGCAGCCTAATTAATTCCTATGTTTTTCGAGGCGCTTGTGGACGAAGGCGCAAAACCCACAGTGTGTCGCCTCTCACAAGATTCCCCCCTCGTATAAATGATCTGATAAAACATTAAAAACGCCTCGCATAGTTTGGACCTCTACTCCCCGTACCCCCTGCGTTTCGCGCAACTTTACACTCTGTCCCGCAGCAGGCTTGCGTTATGTAAGAAAAAAATTAGGCGCTGGCCAAGGAGATAAATAAGAACGTCGAAAGTGATTTTATATATATGTATATGTGTATTATATGCGCGAGCGCAGTGCTGCTAGGTGTTTCACGTTTCAGTCTCATGAATATTCATAAATATGCCGGGTCCTCATCCCCCAACCCCTTATTTTTTTTCTCTCTCTTTCTCTGATTCTTGGCCTATCCACCAAACATTCCCAGAAATTCCGATGATAAACTTTGTATACAAAGTTTGCAGTGACTCGAAATTACACCACCAGTTCCCTAGATAAGTTTTATTGCCATTTTAAATTATTTTATTCGTTTATGATAATTGTACGTTTTAGTAGATGATAAAAGGAGATTAAATAAATGTAGTTCACAGCATGAGAACTTTCAAATCGTACAAAAATGTTTTTAACAAAAAGTTGAAATGATGATAAAAAAATATATTAAACGTCAGGTATTAGATACAATAAATTTAAAATTCCGTTCCATTTCGATTATATCCAGTGCTGATGCAACGAAAATCGCAAAGATCGAATGTACTTTTATAACGTATGTTCCATAAATTGTTCTACATGGACCAAATCATAGTGCGAAGATTGGACATTTACTTGCTATCGCAAAAAATGAAGGAAAAAGACTTTATCCTTGATTTTGCGGTCGGTTGCATTTGTTAAAATTCCAATACTTCCCTTTTCTATCTATTGCTTTTTTACCTGGTAATTCGGGAATAATACATATTTTATCGGTTTCTTCGAGTTTTCGTGAGGACAAGATTATTTGACTGTCAGATGAAACGATTTATTTCATTTTTTGAATAATTATATCAAATTTATCATTTTTAATCTTTTTTGATATAAATATTAATGTATATTGCAACATACTTATTAAGTAGTTTATATAGTATTATATTATAAAGTCAAAAAGTTGATAATTTTCAATCGAGAAGACACAGCATCCTAAATTACTGTACAAAATACGCACGTTGCTAGCAGATGTAGATATAGAGAGAATTAAGATCTTTCACTCTCTCTCTGAATTCCTTCAAAATTTTGCCTGTAAAAGATATTTCTGCTAAACAGATAAAATGCTGGACGACCTGCTACAGCTGCTTTGGATTATGAATTTAATGGTAGTAGACCTTGTAAAAACAAAAAAAATAATAACAAGTGTTTTAAATGACATTTAGTCGGTATTAACTTCTAGGATATTGGTGTCACTATTTTTCTGTTACAATATTTTAGGACTTTTCTTAAAGATCTTCTCCCTTTCGTATTCCCGTTCTTCGAAATAGAAATAACGTAACACTTATACTTGTAACTTCTTTTTTGCTCCTCTTATTCTTCTTATGCTCCCATGTTAAAAAAAATGAATAGAAAAATTAAAAAAAAAAGCCATGTAAAACAAGACATGACTCACACACTTATGCTTAATAATACTGATACCTTACTTCATTTTCTTGAAATGTCTACATAAGATTACTTACACGTATCTTGTACAAACTCCTTTCGCCCGCAAATGGTATTAAATGGTATTAATCCAAACTTGCAATTTCGCGGGCTTTGTAAGCTCTCTAAAGCGATATTTTGCGAATAAACAAACTCCTCCCCTCCTATACCAAGAGAAAAAAGCGTACACAATATCTATATGGTATATAGGTACATTATATACCGACATTTTAAAATCTCATTATTTCTTATGTGTCTCAGATCAATACCTACATTATAACGTTATAGAGATGAGAAAGAGAATTCTGGAGCTTATATTGAAGTATAGAGACGTAAGCAAGTGTGTGTCGGAGCTCTTGCGGCAGGCGCGAGCGCGCGACATTAAGTGCTCGTTCGGAAGAGCTCTCCATTATCATTACGCCGCGGTGGTCCGAAAGCTCGCTCCATGCGCTTCTCACGCGTATACTCGTCTCGCCTCGACTCTCTCTCTCTCACTAACCCACCCTTCTTCGGACTTCGCGCCGAGTTATCTCATCAGGGGCAATTACAAGACCAAGCCAAGCCCCAGCGCTCTCGCAAAGAGAGAGAGAGAGAGGGAGAGGGAGAACGCATGATCAAGTGAGCGCCTTATATATACTTGCTACAGCAGAGCGCAAAAGCATACATATGAGAGAAAGAGCAGGAGAAAAAGTAAAAGGGGGAAGAGAAGCACACAGGCTAAATTAAAGATGCGTATCGCAGGCGGCATTTGCTTAGCAACACATTGAATTAACACTTCTACCTATGTATGTATATACGTGAGCGCGAGCCTGCGGCAAAGAGGCCAATAATTAATCGATTATGCGATAAAAATATACGAGCGAGGATGAAAGAGAGAGAGAGAGAGGTGCAATGAAGCTGGGAAGCCAGCTGGTGGGGTGTTATAAATGCTGCATTGGGCCCTGGCTGTCCCATGATCCGGGACCAGAGGCAAGAGAGAGAGAGAGAGAGAGAGAGAGAGAACCAAGGGAAGCTTGTCAGCGATCGTGTTCTCGATTGCATCGTTTGGCTATATATACAGCCCTTACTGATGAATGCACGCGATTTACGTGGACGCAACCGCCAGGCTTACGCACACACCGCGAGAGAGAATCATTCTCTCCTATACCTTCCTCTTAAATCCCCTTCTCTCTTCTCGATGATGCTTTAAATTTTCTTTATTTGCCCTGCGCTTTGCGCGTTATCAATATTAAATTTTGACCGAGAATTGCCAATTATTGACGCATAAGTTATACTTGCTTTAAAAATCAACTCTCGTTATTGTTGTTTTTTATCCTTCGTGATCTTCTTTTTTTTTAACTCCTGTTTGGATTATGTGCCATGTTCACCTGGCGTTAATTATTATATTTTTTTATTTTATTAATTTTTTTTATAGTAATTTCTGGTAATATGAGAGGTTTAAAAAGAAAAAAGAAAAATAGTATTAAAAGAATTTAGAAATTTGCATATATCTTAAATAAGAAAGCATAGCCAATGAGGGAAGTTAAATTAAATCGAGCATAGTTTATTCTTATTCTCTGGAAAATTTATTCGGGTAGTAACTGCTTTGACCGCAAGTGAAAAGTTGATTCCGCAGACGCAAGTAACTCTTCTGTGTCTTAACTACAAAGTCTCTCTTCCTCTTCCTCCTCCTCCTCCTCTTTCTTCTCCTCCTCTCTTGCTACTCGATTAAAGCTGGTAACTCTTAGCGGCCAACAAAGTAAAAGTTTTCTTTTCCAATAAAATAGCATCGTACAGTCGAGACTGTATAAGAGAATAAAAAAAAAAGAAAGAAAGTCCAAGTGTACAACTTACCTCAGCAAACGATGTGGATTTCAATGAGAAATTAGTTAAATTGCGTTTTCCAACAAAGGAGAAGCGAAAAGACCTTTTAACGGAATTGACTCTCGGCGCTTTAAGCATCAACCCGTGCTTTGTATAAAAATCTGCCTTGATGTCGCTTAAACGTAAGCACAGACTTCACTTTTGTTAAACTGTATAAGCCTGAATAGTACACGCTTGTTTTGAGAAAATAAAAAAAAAAAAGAACACAAATTAGTTTATAAAAAATAATCAAAAAATAATTAAAAAATTATGTTTTAACTAACAAATAATTTGAATCAATTTTTATTATGATAATTGTCTTTACATTTAAAAGAATAAGTATCCGAAGACAGGTATAAATATACATGAAAAAAGAAAGACCGAGTTGGAAGACATTTGTGTTCAAGATTGCTACACACACATAACACACATACACACACAAGCCTTCGGCTATTGGTAATTTAATATTAATAATACCAAGCGATCTATCCGGGCTATCCAATTTCGCGTGTAAAGCCGTCGCGGGGATTAAAATATTGCCGTTCATTGTAATCCCTTCTCCACGGAAAATAATATGAAATATCTCTTTTTCTTTCTTTCTCTCATCTCCGTCTTTTTCATGAGCGTATATACGGAATATGATACACAGCATCCCTCGCTTTCTCTCCCTCTCGGTGCGCGCTTCGCACACTATACCCACCCCTTCTTCCTTAATACCCAAGGAGTCTCGAGGATTCGATCGTTCGCGAATATTGAATTTCATGAATTGGTCAATGTTTTTGATATTTGATTTTCGTCGATATAAAAGTTCAAAGTCGTGATAAAAAAAGGGGGATGGGGGAGGGATATGAAGTGTGTGATTATTTGCGTGCATTGAAAGGATTAAATTCCAGGTTTATTATTATGCAGTGTATTAGCAAGGATGGCAAATAGAAGGTGTGTCTTGCGACAATATTCCCTGGGTTAAATTCGAAAATCCTCTTTGCGAGCTTTTTCACGGTTTTACGTTTCATAAACATGGGAACACAAGAGACTCTGCAAAATTCTGGAGCTGCTTGAATATATGAAGTGACGACTATAAGGATATTCTCTACCTATATACACGCGTGTATACGTGTAGGATATGCATTTATTATAAGAAAGGTGTAAGGTATAATAGTATAGGAACTGAATGATTCGAAGGATTTGTTGTTTTCTTACACCAGTCAAATCTTCAAATCTTGTTTACAAGCAAATCCAACAATGCTGGGGGGGGTGTTTAAAATTGAATACGACTTTATAAGGGAGAGAAAAGATTGATGGATCGCAAACACTAAAGCGGGATTATATGTTTTCAAACTTTGCGGTAAGCTTCGTCGAAAGGATTGAGCATATGAGGGTTGAGGGGTTGAACAAAATGCCAAAGTTATGCCGAAAAATTGTCGTCAAATGTCAGTGAAAGGTCGCAAAGGAGAGAATTTTTTCAAGATGTATCGCGCTATTTTTAGGGGGTGGTCGGAGTCATACTGTTTGATCTCCCGGGGAGTAGTCTCGAATACCAATATTCATTTTAACAATAGCAGCAGCAGCTGACGCTTACATTTGCCTCATCGATATTCAGCTGGATTTGCAAACTTTTTTCGATTTTTTTTAGACTAAAACCTGTTTTATGCATTTTAAAGGCTTTAGAAAAGACCAAAAGCTTTGGGGGGAGGAAGGGGAGGAGAGGGGAAATATTTCTTTGACTTATATTCCAGAAAAAGCAGTTACTTTATGTACGCACGACTGGATTTGGATTTTTCTCTCCTACACTGCATTATAATACATGCACACTTTTTTATCCACATAAAGAAAATACACCGCGTTGTTATAAGATTATCCTCTTTGCTCGTATAACATTAAAAAAAATAGTAAATATAATAATAAAAGCTTTTTTATATATTTCAATATTTTTATTTAATTCCTGCGCGTAATCATCCGTGTACATGTAGCAGCAGCAGCGGGGTATAATCATAAATTAGTCAGGCAATATAATACTAGTCCTTGCTAGAGCTTACTCCTCTTCTTCTTTTTAAGCGCTGTCCACTCCACAGCCACCACTACCAAAAATTTAACATTGATCAATTGGGCGCCGCAATTGGCCGCTATATATACACTATTAGATATATCCCACATATATATACCGAATATATAGAGGGAGCGAGCTCAAACTCCAAGCAGTAGCAGCAGCAGCAGGGGGCGTCGTCGTTCTCGCACCTATACGCGCAGTGGAGCGTTTCCTAACAGGATTAGCCTGACTCGATTGTACACGCGTCAAGGAAATAGAGTATAGCATTGTGTGTGTGTGCGCTGTTCCTCGCGCGCGCGAGCCAGACCCGAGGCCATATCCCTGAGATTGGATGTGGGCCGCAGCGGCTTAAGAATTAGGAATGCGCAGAGAAAAGAGAGACCCATCTATTCCTTTCTCCCTCTCTCTCTCTCTCTCTCTCTCTCTTTTCACCCTCCTCCTTTATGAGCTCCTGAATGTATGTTAAACATTTCTACATTCGAATAAGGTTTTCTGAATAAAAAGGGTCCCTTCTCCTTCCTCATTGCCTATTTCGGCCTATACACACTCTTTTCAATACTTCTCTTCATCTCTATACTCTCAAATACACGCACACAGACACATATACCTGCTCTCACAGATTAGGCAACTCCCGTGGGTGCGGAGATGAGACTTGCGAACGCGATGGGACTATATAGCACTATATGGATGGTTGAAAAAAGGGCGGAGTTCTTACGATGATTGTGTGCATTACACGAATGAAGTCACGGAGATTATTGTTGTTGTCTATATGTGTGATCGCTTAAATTTTTGTATCTACTACAATTTGGATCTGTGTATGTACTCGAAAATAAAAAGAAACAGGATTAGTGGATTTTGTCAATAAGTTTTGGAGAATTTAAGCAAATATATTGGTAAAATATATCAATTATATATTTTAACAACATATTTTTTTTAAGTATAAAAATATATTTGTTATCTTGCAATAATTTGAAAAAATCTAAAAGAAATAATCTATTTATATAAAAGTTTTTTTAAAAATATTGTTCATAAGTACCTATATTTGTAATTATAAGTTATAGCTGAGCTTGACATAAAACAAGCCGCGTATATAATATAAGAGACTACAAAATCAGGATAAAATCTGGTACGGGTAGTAAGCTCCTAGTATAGTAGTCGAGTAGTAGTGCAATAAAAGAATAATAACTCTATAGGATATAGTATATAATAAACGTATACCCGTAAAAGTAAACATCACATATAAAACGCGACAGTATATAGCGTATATGTATGCATTATAGCTCGTGAAAAACCACGTTTCTCGGGTCGCGCCGCGTGAGTATACGCGGTTGAAACAACATTGAAATTCTCCTCTCAGTATACACGCACTGATGTACATACATATATACACACACGTATATAGATATCCCGAGACCGTGAAAACGACAATTTTTCTCCTCGACACCAGTAATCCATCGACTTATACTTATACCTCCTGTACGACCAGATATTTATCCCACTACTCTCTTCAAGCTCTCGGTTCAACGTATACATACACGCACATATACGTATCTAAAATTCGTGATGGAGCCGGTGGTACGATAACGCGAGTGCAAGTAATTTTTCAGTCCGCGGCTTGAAGTAGGTAGTAGTAGTAGTCATCGAGTACTACGTCTTTTTTTTTACGGAGATCTTTTTCACGTTCGAATAACAAGAGCCACGTAGTATAATATACACGTATATGTATACACATGTAAAACGCGTTTTTCTGGCTTACCATTTGTAAGACGGCATAGCTCATTTGTAAGAGGGACACCTCTCTCTCTCTCTCTCTCTCTCTCTCTCTCTCTCTCTCTCTCTCGTTCTCTCGCTAAGAGTTAACGCCCGCTTAAAATAATCTCGGCGCGTGAGGCTAAGAAAAGCAGGGTGTGTCACGTTGTGGTATTACTGGGATATACTGCGACTGCTTAACTCTTCTTTTCTCTCTCTCACTCTTTTATAAAAAAGACGTTTATCGGTAAGAAATGCCTTTGATTATTTTTTTTCTGGCTTTCTCTCTCTCTCTCTCTCTCTCTCTCTCTCTCTCTCTCTCGATATTTCTTCTTCTCTCTTTGCTTTTTCGTTATTTGTGGAAAGCGACGAAAGAGGAATGTGTTATCGCGATGTATGACGCGGTAACCATAAAGACACCTATATGTTCTTGAGCATGGTCCTGCGTGTATACGTATTGCAATACTGAAATTCAAGCCTGACAGATGATCTCGAAATTGAAATATCCCACTGCATTATACCACAGGCTATTTATTTTTTTTATTTAAGATTTTAGGCATTTTAATGCAGACTTATTTTTTTAAAAATACTCGAAACTTTGTCCAACCACTCAGAATGAATTTTCATTTTTTATATACGTAGAAAAAACAAACTTAGAAAAAAAAACTTTATTTCTTTCTTATATTATTCATTGTAAGTATTTTGAGCTTTGTGGCGTCGGTAAGCATAAGATTTATTTGTAAATCTCATAGACAAAGCGAAAGAGAGTGAGTGTGTGTTTGTGTGTGTGTGTGTTCCTTTTATGAAACGGCTACTTCAGCTCCATAAGCCTTATTAGCAAATCAGTTTCGAATTACATTGGCGCTTTGGCAGTAAGGGCGCCAGTCTGGTCTGCTCTCCAGGAGGATTTCGTTGATGGCGGAGAAAAGCCGGTATACCTAATAATATAAGAAAGACGCAGCCAAGCGTATCGATGCGAGAAAAAGATCGGCATTGAGTCCCCAGATAAAAAGTAGAGCGAGCGTGTACACGTATATGCGCCGCTCTTTTCATTTTCCCATCGATGGATGGCCAAGGAAGTGGGGTGTAGAGGAGCGAGCCACCCACGCGCCCCCATCGGCTGCCGCCGCCGCCGCCGCGAGAAGAGAGTAGGATGGGGAGGGGGGGAGAGACAGACTCCTGCGTGATTTTTGAAATTGCACAATGTCTCGGCATGAGGTCCTAAAGGTGTCTCGGACACAATGGCATCACGAGGCTCCGAACGAAGAGAATGAAAAAGAAGAAGAAGACGAAAGATCTTCTCTTTCTCTTTCTTTTCCTCTTCGGCGATTCACGCTTCACTTAGTTCGAGCCTTCGTCTGACATTTGTCGTACAACTCACTCCAATGTTGTTACATAACAATTCCCCCCACTACTCACGAGGGAGCAATGCTACTTCGATGAGATATGTATGTATATATACGTATGTATGTGTTGTTTCGTGTGTTTTTTTTTTCCAAAAGCTTCTTCTTCTTTTTTCTGGTTGGCGCGAGACACTACTGTTACTGCTGATGCTGCGTGTGCCCAAATTCTATAGCGCCGGAATCATCTCTTTCATCGTGGCGTGAACTTTAGCGGCGAACGTATCTATTCTTCTACTTTTTCTTCTTCTTCTTCTTTTTTTTTGCTATATACAGCGATGGATGCTCTTGCTCTCCCGCAGAGAGTTATGGGCATCTATGGAAAAATCTATCGACAACGTCGTATACATGCGTTTTTATTATTGCCCGCTAGACTGTTGTTGTTGTTGTTGGTTGTTGTTGTCCTGTTCTGTTTTGTGTCATTTATTTTAATTCAGCTGATTTTTTTTTTTCAAAGTCTTCTTAGAATCTTAAATGTACAATTTAATAAGAAATATTTGTATTATTGTGAAAGTATGTTACAAAGAATTTGCTTTCTTTGATATTTTTTTGGCTGATTTTAATCAAAAAGTCATTCTTAAACATTTTTTGGTATAAAATCGTAAAAATTGTATAGGTATAAAGGTTTAACAAAAATTCTAAAAATACCAATAAATGATATTTTTTAGAAAAAAAAATTAACGATCACTTGAAAAGGAAGATGAAAATATTCAAGTATAATTCAAAGAAGAAAGATTAAAAAGGATTAGATTGTAAAAAATTAGTCTCAAGTTGAATAAATAAAGGTAAGGCTTCTTGAATAAAGCAGCTGCCATTTACTAATCATCATAAATGATTCGAATGTGCAATGAGTTTATAAATCATTAATCATATGACTTATACTACTTGAAAAAGTTAACTTTCCCTCTGGAAAAACCTCAGAGAAGGCGATTAGTCTGTCAGAAAGCGACGAGAAGCTGGGTTTTATTATTTTTCTCGTCATTTTTAAGTGTCACGTAACACATATAGTATTCGAGTAGGATAGAACACCAAAGTAACACTTCGACAATATGCATTTTACATCCTTTGTCGATTAATCAACGCCTTGTAAGAAAAAACATTTTACAACGGTTCAAGATATATTTTTTAAAGCTGTTCCCTACCTCGTTATCATATAATTGTCGCCAGATTTGTCATTTTGTCGCAGAGGCGTTGAATAAACAATTCTCAAAGCTATCATCTATCAGCGCATCAATAGCTTTTTTATAGATATAGCATAGTTGGAATCGAAGTCTACACCCGTAACAGGATATTAGCTGGAGTTGAAATTATGAGGTCTTAAAGTCGAGTTTTATTTTTTAATCTTATATTTCTAATTAATATTACACTCTTGTAAAAATATTGTGTTTTATGTTATTTTCTATAGCTAACAAACGAAAAAACAAAATTTTTTGAAAAAAAAAGAAAAAAATTGTTGAATGCTAATTTGTCTTAATTATATTTTGCTTTTGAATTTTTATGTACACCGGTTATTGTTCGCGCAGTAGTAGAATCTTGTTAAATATATACAAGCTGTAAATGCTAAGCTATTAAAAAGAGTCAACAGTTAGGCGAAGAAGCCAGGCAAAAATCTCGTTGTTGCCGAGAAGCTATACTCGCACACACATTTCAAACATGATTAATGCCGTGTGTTTTTCCGCTTGAAGGAGAAGAGGGAGGCGGAGAAGTGGCACAGAGAAAAAAAAGAGGTAGAACGAGAGAAGGAAAAGAAAGAAGAAGAAGAGGCGCACTTTAAAAGCAACCCTCTGCCCCGGCGGGCGAGGTTTCGCGCGCGCCACAGTGTGTGTATATACCCACGCGCGGCAATAACTTTCGAAATTCGATTACGCGTGCAGCCTCAAACATGTGGGGGGAGAGGATAGTCCTCTTTTTTTTCAACTTCGTTCTTCTTCACCCCTTCCTCCACCGAAGGCTATGCGGTAATGAGTGGCTCAGCTCCTCTCACCGAGTCTCTCTCCGCCGCAGCAACAGCAGCAGCCGCCGGCGCGTGTACGCGTGCGCGCAGCAAGGATATCGTCGTCGCACACCCCGCGACTCCCGCGATGAGTATAGGCTGCACCTCGTAAATAACGACACGAGAAAATTGTATGAGCTTCGCTAAGCGAATATCCCTCTATAGCCACATACACAGCCGCATATATAGTTATAGGTATCTCGAGAAACAAAACAATAATTTTTTACCAATCCTTTGTACTTATAGTTGTCACTTTCTTTATCTAACTTTTCTTTTTTAGAGCTTCAATAAAATAAATATTTATTAACTTGAGAGATTTTTTTTTATTACATTGATGACGGTTATATGGTGTTTCACTTGATTAAAAAATTAAAACTTTTTCTGTTGAAAGTATCGTTATCTGAATTATCCGATATGATCTCAAACACCCCTATTTGATATATTGTCAGCAGTTAATTTCTATAATTTAATTTTAACTAATATACACAGGAATATTAAATGTGAATGTTCGTTAACAAAATTTAATTAACGAAGTACAAGGTTTTACTTCGATTATTAAAAAAAAAAAAAAAAGTTCGATTTAGCTGCACTACACTGTACAGCTCCAATGAAATATAGCCAGTTTTTTAGCTTATTGATTTTCGCACAACTGCCAATATCAAGATTATAATTAAAAGGTCGTCGAGTTAAGCCGTATTAAAACAAACGCTCAATATCTTTCAATGATTTACAGGATTGGTTGGGGGGAAGCGACTCTCTCTCTCTCTCTCTATCTCTCTTTCTCCTAAACAATAGATCTTCATATTTGCGCAGCAGAAACATCAAGAGAGGGAAGGGAGTCAGTCGTACAAGGGTTAATCTCAGGGATCTTTGTTTGCTATAAGGCAATATATATATATCACACCCTCATATACTTTGCCAAGATAATCGGAAATAATTATTCGTTAGAATAATACGATCGCAGCCGACGATAATATGCAGTGAAATTTATGATGAACCGACTCCTTATTAATGAGGACGAGCGGGGGCGAATACGCGCGAAACTAGTTGGCGCCCGATTGTTCACGATCCAGCCACCTTTTCTTCTTCTTATTCTTATTCTTATTGGCAATATGTATTACAATTGATTCACGATTCTTATACGCACACACCTATACTCTCATCGACTATATGAAATATGTTAATTTTATTATTAGCTGCCTTTCCTCCACTGCAGGCTGCCACATTAAAATTAAGATAATATATGCAAGATTTTATTTTTGTTGGTTTTACAGTATTCTATTCGTGTGTGCTTTCTAGATAACGTTTGAGATAATTGATTTGTTGATTTTTGTTTCTTTTGCATGCCTTATTTGACTTATCAAATAAGAATAAAACTGCTTGATTTGTTTGATTGAGCTTTTTTACAATTAAAATTCTCTCATTAATTAAATTATGTGCAACATATTATAGCTCTAAAAAAAAAATAAATTCAATTACCAGATTCAATTACACTCGAGTAATGTCTAGCAATTGAGCTAGTACGGAGGCTGATAATCAAAAGGCGTTACCTTCTATTTTGATATGCGAATGCCTTTTTCAAAGGCAGTGGAAAGCTTCTCTCTCACTATACCCCCTCATCCCCTCATCCAAGAGGTAAGCGAAAAGCGAGTCGTATATCACGCAAGCACACACACACTACCCGCAGGTGGGCGGACGGAACGTCAGCCTTTCTGTGCTGACGCCCCGCGAAATTGAATCTAAAGTTTAAAGCCGAAATTCAACAGACCCACTCTAGACCCTCTCTTTTCTTCTCCATGAGTGAGGAAGAAGTCAGAAGGTATGGAAGGGTGGGGAGGGGGGAGTTTGCTTTCTCCACGAGGAAGCTCGCAAATCATCACCTTAAAACATTTACTACGTTAGATTGCCGAAGATTGCAGTCAAGCGGCGGCTGCTGCTGCGCACAAAATTGCCAGAGCTTCATCGGAAAGAATAAAAGGAGGAACTAAAATTGCGAGGAAAAGAGAAAGTTCAATGTAGTTGCTAAGAGAGAAATGTAAGGAGAAGGGAGCAGTTTAAGAATTGTCATAATGGTACAAAATTTGCTTTTCTGCAAAAATTATTTGTATTTGGAGCGAAGTTATGTTGAAGTTGGAAAACAACTTGATAATTTGAAGGAAAATGGAAAGCATAATAATTACGTTTTTATATTCTTACTGTTAGTGTTGTCAACTTGATTTTTATTTATAATATTTTTTTACTATTTTAATCAAAATTATGAATCTAACGGACAAAAAGTTATTTAAAGTATGTAGTGTTTTGTTGAGGAATATTTATTGAAGTGAATAAAATTTCAAAAATGAATTTTCATGATTTGCATAGCTGTTTTACATATTAAAACTTGGTAAAAAGATTTAATATACCGTGAAAAACCGAGAAACTGTGAAATGTGAAGTGCAGGAAGAACGCATGTGAATTTTCTCGAATCATATGAACAAGTTATTATTTTTCTTTAACAAACTGGAAATTAAGGTTTCTTGGGAAATCTGAAGAAAATCTTTCGAAAAATTTTTTTTTTTCAGACTTGTGTGTTAATTAATATTAATAATTTTTTATATAACTCAAATAAAAATAATTAAGTAAATTTTATTTACTTTCAAATTTATATATTATTTAAATTAATTTTACGAAGCAGTATAATTAAAATTTATTTATTTAAATTGAGTGAATTTTAAGAATAAAATTTAAAAAAATAAAATGGCTCCAGAGGGGATCGAACCCACGACCTTCGCGTTATTAGCACGACGCTCTAACCTGCTGAGCTATGGAGCCAGTGTAGTGGTAATATTTGAAAACATATTTGAGATATCGTTTATATTTGATAAGGTTTTTTTTTTTTTTTTTTTTTTTTTTTTATTATTATTATTATTATTAACTAGTCACTATAGACGCGCTTTCCCCGCTTCATTATATATACTATGTCTATGCAGGGTATGTTATATTTATGCACACAAAAAAATTATGAATATAAATTTAAAAAAAAAAAATTTACAGAACGCTCACTTCATGACAAAATCATAACCATAAATTTATTTTTAAAAATATTTAAAACTTTATTTTAACTTTATAAATTGTTTGTGAAATTTTTCAAAATGCCTAAGGAAATGCCTATGGATTTACTTAACGATGCTACTCAAGAAGTTATTTTTAGAAGCAAAAACGGTGAATTGTTTAAAAAATTAGCAGAAGAAACTCTATTTGATGAAAGAGAAGTAAAAGGTTAATTAGCTATATTTCTATTATTACTCTTAATTTAATGTTTGCAACATTTAATCTTTATTAACGAAAGTAATTGTATAAATTCTTTTATTACATAACACTTCAAGCCTTATCTTTAATACATCGAAAAATAGAAGAAGTAAGAGGTCCACTCAATAGAGGCGTGTTTCGCGATATTTTTCATGCTGGACTTGATTTTACAGAAAATAAACGACATTTATTGATCGATCGTATATTTTCCAATTTTGACAAACGAAATGCTCTCAAAGTAAGTAATAATTAAAAATACAAAATAAGAATTTAAATTTATTTTTAAATCTCTTATCAATACAGATACCGACGGAAGATTGGGTAGACGGTTTTTCGACAGTCTTACGAGGCTCGCTCAAGACAAAGACAGATTTCGCATATAAAGTATTTAAACATTTAAATATTAAATATAAAATACATTTTTAATTTTAATTTATAATTTTAATAGGTTTACGATTTAATGAAATCAAATAAAATATCAAAAGAACACATTTTTCCAATGATGCGTGGCTGTCTTATAAAATTGCAACCCGAGGAAGACCCAGACGAAATAGAAAAAGTATAAAAACTTTATTCTACCAAGCATATTCGATTCATTAAAAAAAACTTGAAAGAAAAATATTATTCGAATAACAACTTTAAAAATAAAAAAAAAAAATGAATAAAACTTTATTTAGGACATGATTGAATTACTGGTGAAGTCGATCGATCTCGACCGAGACGGTGAAGTGTCACCCTGGGAATTTAAAGAGACTGTGCTGGACAAGAACCAGCTATTCCTCGAGTGCATGGGTCCGGTACTTCCTTCGCGTGAGGCAAGACACGCATTTCTCACCACCTTCACGGACGTAGCTCCATTCTAACGCAGATACTACCCGGGAATATGCTGCTCAACTCCCATCACCTCTTTCTATATATCTTGCGAGTTGAACAAGCAAAACTGGTCCATATCCAGGAATTACATCCAGCAGCCAAGCACGTCAGCAGCCAGACCCATCAGGTAAAGTCTAACCTCAAGTTTTCGCAGCCTGCACCAGTCTCGTCTGAAATCTAACAAACGCGAGGAAGAGAGCAAGAGAGAATATCTATAGAAAGCAGCAGGCAGGCGCCCACGCGAGATCGTAATCTCGTCCGGGTCGAGTAAGAGCCTCCAGGGGGAGGACGTGTGGTCGATCGAGCTTGGCGTCGTCGTCGTCTCTCTTCTCCCCCTCTATACTTATACTCATGAAGACTCTCCGAGTCTTGACTTCGGCAAGTCCTTATCTGGTACTCTTTAGCATACAATTGAGATCGTGAGCTCACTCGACTTGCCAGACTTGGCCCTTGGTTGGAGCGCATATGCACACATATTATAGTCTCTTGGATGGAGTCTCTCTCTCTCTTTTTTTCTCTTTCTGACCGAGCTTAAGTTCACATTTGTCGGCGCGGATAGGGCTTCTTGCACTTTCACCCGCAACTCCGTATGTGTGTGTTATGTCTGTGTTTCTGCAAATACTCGCGTTACCCCGAACGGTCTTGTTTTGTTCCTGAAAACAAAAGGGAACTTTTTGAGATAATCTGTATAGGAGAGAGCTGTTGCGAAGATTGGATTGTTCAGAAATATATTGTTCCGAATCAGACATAAAATTTATAGCTTGTACGTAATCGTAAGAAATATTAAATTCAACATATTGCTTGTTACCAGTTAAAACATCGAATAATCAATCCTTCGTAATATAAATACATGTATAGTATAGTATTCTTTAATACGATATCATCATCTTTTAAATACAAGTTTGATATTCGATTAAGACTCCATTACAACATAAAATAAAAGAAAATAAATAAAAATAAATATTTCATTAAATTTTAACAGACAAATAAACACACAGAACAGAACAACAACAACAACAAAGCTAAAACAACTGCAATTAAAAATAGTATATTGAACTAAAGGCTTTGTAAAGAGCCCCCATATATATAGATATAGATTCTCCCTGAACACAAGATTCGTTTGTTTTCCCAAGCCGTCAAACGAAGGTAATTGATCGTGTTTCGGCAGCAGCAGCCAGTAGTACACATCCATTGAAGCATCGAAAAGAAAATTCTCCAGAACCAAGACACACACAATGGGCTCCTTTCAATCCCCCTCAAATTCCTCGTTACGTGAACCCCCTTCTTTCCTTTACCCTCCTCCTCCTCCACCAACTCCTTTTTCTTTCCTTCATTTCTTACTACAACTTCTCCATCGTCTATTGGAAAAGAAAAAACCGCGCGAGCGTAGCGGTTCCGACAAATGATACCGCCTTTATATATATATACCCAGCTCTCTTGCCACAAAGAAAATCCTGGGCACGAACGCGAGTGTGTGTGTGTGTGTGGGGGGGCCCGATATATATGTAAACGTAAAGAAGGAGTACAACCTCAAAGCCCTTCGGTATGGCTATATACCAGCTTTTGAGTTGTATACGCTATACGCGTTACCCAAAACATAATGAATGCTTGACGATGTTCTTAGCGGCTCGCACGCGTGCTATATTATACTGGAGATGGAGCTCAACCAAGCTCTCCAGCTATAATAACAAAAAATCAAAGAAAGAGATGTATAGGTAGAGCAGGGGCTTACTCGCTCTTCTCACACACATGTGTATAATAATATATACGCTCGAGTTGCGGCGTAAGCTCGTTCGCTTCGGGCCCGCATTACCACGGGACCACGAAACGCCCGCTTTTCTCGAGTCTATAGGTGTATAATATAAGTAGAGCCTCACAATTGCTTGCTCGAAATGGAAAAACGAAGGCTCGCGCGCGACACCCGGAAGAACTGGCGTGCGCCTGCGTGTATATAGGTATATAGTTGAGCTCCCGCGGGTGCATTGTGTCAAAGCAAGTATATAACAAGCAAGACGTGTGAGTGAGTGAGCAAGCGAGCCGCTTCGCTGTCGTATATATATATTGCTGGGTTGATTCTTTGGGGGTAGCGAAGCGTAGAGTGTGCTAGACTCGATACTACTTTTCTTTAAGGTGTGTGTATGTGTGATGGGTTTCTGTGGAAATTGGAATGGCTGGGTGGAGAAGTGCGATGTGTGCAAAGCTACTGAAAAGGGGGAGGAGGAGGAGAAGAAGAAGGAATGGGTCGATTGAGCGGAGGTGAATTGAGGGATGAGAGACAGCTTGGTTAGAGAAAGAGAGTGAGAGAGAGAGTTGGTACGAGTTTTCGGGTAAAGTTAAGCTTGTTTAATCGTTCGATCATTGAATCGACAAACTTTACTTACTATTATCATGTACGGGTTGATTATCAATATTGATCGCTTTGCTATTAATTGACTTTCTCTAATATGTATTAGTCAGAATACTATTCTCCTTCAATTTTAAACCAATAGAATTTTTTTTAAAAATGTCACATAAATCACATTTATTTGATCAATAGCCTACATTTTATTAAAAAATTGAAGTTACATGACAACGAAAATCAAAGAGTTTAAGTTGGAACATCATTTTCTGAAACTAAAAATCATACAAATAAAAAATAAAGGAAATGAAAGAATTAGGAGCACAAACAAGCTTACATCAAGGCTTGAAATTGAAAGAAGAAATCAAGCCACTTGAGCAGTCTCTGCGAGGCAGCTAAGAAAATATAGCCATGACACGTTAACTCGTAAAGTATTTGCAATTACAAGGCTATACCGATGCGTGTATGTATTAAATAGTGAACGTTGAACTTCGAGCACACTTTGATGGATGTAGATTAGCTAAGTTTAATTTACTAAGACTAATCAACTTGCTTTTACTTGGGGTGTATCAAATAAAGTACATTTATTATGCTATGGTTTAACATATCTGAGAGTATAAAAAAAAAATTTTTCAAAGTAAAATTTATCCAATATTTTTCCATTTATTCGCAAGTGCCCTAACATAAGACAGCACGCGTTTCCAACCAATTTTAACTTGTTCTCAAGCCACACGTTTCCGAACACAAAGCTTTCTTGCTGCAAGTAAGCTTTTCAAGCTTCTCGTCTGCTAACACACAAGTAGACCATTACGCTTCAAGAAAGGACCATCGCGTAACTCGTGCTCAGCATGAAGCTAATCGCAACTACTAATACTACTACTACTACTACTACGCCTGGTGCCAAGGAAATATCATCAACCAAGCTGCACACGTTTGTGGGCACGCGCGCGCGAATCTCTTCGTTTTACCCAAGGAACCTTTACTTCCCTCAGGCAGGAGACCCTTAACTTTGCAGTAAGCAATTTGCCCGAGCAGTAGTCGTTATGAGAATGTCGCGAGCTCCCTCTTAATAACATTGCACCTTCCAACGTAATCGTACCGAACCCGCTTGCACAAGTGCTTGTCCTGCTGCTGCTAACCTTCGACTAGTAAATATTAGTCCATGCATGCGCGCCTGTGGTTGAATAATTTTTATTATGTTTGTTTAAATTTATTATTTCGTTGATCTTTTTCTAAATAGCAAGGGTAATATTTAATAAAGCTTTTTTTTTAATTTCAAACAGAAATTTTTTTTTATATGAAATCTCAACTAGCAGCTCTTAACATATCGAAAATAAAGGTCCGCGTTGAAATACGATAAAGCGAGATCAATGGTGTTGAAACCAAGTGCCGAGGCATTAACGTGTCTCAAGCTCCGCGTCGATCAGAGTAAATCCCCCTCTACCCCCCTTTAAATGTGGCAGTAGGGGGGCATGAGAAAGAGAGACTAAGAGGCATAGCGGGGCAAGTGGAAAAAAGAAAAAGAAGCAAAGGGGAAAGAGAAGTTGAGGCGGCTTTATGCTCGCGCTTCCCCCTTCTCTCTCTTTCTCTCGACGATAGGAGCATAAATTATAATCAGAGCCCAAGATATCCTCTCGCGTTTCAGCGCCCAGCATACACGCGCGCGTGCTCGCGCTTATACGTATAGTGGTTGTGGTAGTGGTGGTGGTGGTGAGCCTACGTGATAAAATGGGGCCAGATTCGATTTGTGGGACTCCGCATCAAAGGCAGCGTGCCGTTACGGTGTATTATATAAACAAAAAAAAAAAGACTTAAGTTGGACTAAAGATTATGAAAAACATTTGTCCGATAATATTGAGAATACTACTACTACTACTGCTGCTGTCGACGACCGACCGTTTCTCCTAATCCTTTTTTTCTTTTTTTACCCGAGTAAGAATTCTAAAAAAAAAAATATCATTACATTTGGTCAAAGAAATGCTCATAACATAACGCACAGCTTCTGATACACATCCCATATTTTGAATTCAATTAAACAAATTCTCTGTACACGTATCAAGAGTATATAATGTACAGCTATAATTCTAAGGGCGCGTGCGTAAATGGAGGAAGAGTTAGCAAAGCAATTTTACTCGAATTTAACAGCAAGGCAAAATCGCGCAATAAGTTCCAAGCAAATAAGCAGCATAACACCACTTTTAACGTTCTAATGTACTCATCTTCGTAATGGAAGTGGGCAAGGTCGATTTAGCGTACCAGACACGCCAAAAGAATATACACACACACGCACACACATTGAAAGAGAAGGAACCTTCTCTCACGTACTCATGGACTTTGATTACTACCCGCGCGTATGTCGTAATTCGCGTACAACATCTGACTGTACAACAGATTTGCTTGCTTTAGCCTACCTATACGCATATCAAATGTACAAGACCTGACATGCAGCTCTGCCGAAAAATATCTTGCTTATTGTAGCTTGGCCAAAAATCGCTTACGCAGCTGTTTGATTCAATTGCGCAATTTCGATGTGGATGCACTTATAGAGAATTAAGCTATGGTTATTTTGTTACACATTATATTATTTTTATTTTTTTTTTAAACTTAAAATAAACAACGTTTATTGTACTACTCCATTATTTAAGTTTATCTATTACACCATCCGGTACCACAAAAATCAAACCACTACTATACGTATAACAGCTCTAATTATTCATATGCAAAAAATTTCTCGAAGAGAGCAATTAGCGGCAAAAAAAAAAAAGTAAAGTGGTAAATGGACAAAGGGGCAAGAAAAAAAAAAGGGAAAGAACTCGTTTAGCAAGACACAAGTGAGACCACGTGTCGCGCAGACCGAACGGGTATATATTGTGTACGTGTGTGCTTGGATAGACGTCGTCGTTCGCGCAACATGACACCGACTTGTCGAAACAGCGGGTTGTTGTATTTATTTATATGTATGTGTATGCGTACAGCAGGCTAGGACAGAGAACTTTTTACAAAATAGACTAGAGTAGATTCCCCTAATGAATCTCGTGATTTATTGTTCCTGTACTATATAGTTACGTGTTTACTGGGAAGTAGTAAGTGTTGGGGAGGGAGGGGGGACTCATTCTCTGATCTATAGGTATAATATTAAAGCTTGTTTTGTGGCTAGTAGTCCTCTATAAAGATGCCATTTGGTTCTAAAAGATTTCATAAGTATATCTGTAGTGATTTTTTTTTTGCTTTCCTTAAAAATAAGATAAAAAATTATTCAAATAATTGAAAAATTCATTATTTGATCCAAACATTATTTTGTGAGATTTGATTTAATAATCCTATAATTTTACAATTATAAATTCTTATAGTTATGTTAATAATCATATTGAAAAATGATTGATACAAACGATGAGATGTTGTTAATGTACGACCAATTTTTACGACTCCTTCCAAAAAATTCCAAAGACTAGATTTCTCCGATGCTCATAAAACACTAACTTGAGGGTATCAGGTTCGTCACGGTCATGCGAGCCGGAGTTTCCAAAACAGGATTAGATGCCGACCGGATCTTCGCTACAGCCATATATATATACCCTCCTCTCCCTCTCTCTCTTTCTCTTTCTCTTTACATCGTTTATTTTCTCCCTCCGCTTCTGGCAAATGCGCATCGCGGTACATTTTTCACGTGAGAGTCGTGTCTGGGCTCGATTTTTTTTTTTCACGCCGTATGTATCCTCCCATTGCTGACCCCGTCGAGCTAAACAGGATTATCCACATCCGGTCACTTTTATTTCGCGTTTTTTTTTCTTCCTCCCTTTCTCCTCCTCCTCCTCCTCACCTGCCGTGTGTCTGGGCCCACTGGCACGTGGATGCAGCATCGGTACACTGTGGATAAAAAAAAGGGCCCTGCATTGAAAAGTATCGAGTGGTTTACACAGCGATTCGGTGCAACGGAGACGTTCATTTAGGGATCGCGCAACACAGCTACCTTTCAGATAATGGCTTTTTGCCATTATTCCTGTTTTTTTTTTTTATCTCTTTTGAAACGGTTTTTTTTTTATATTACTGAAATGTTCACGTATGCTGAGCTCGATTTTTCTATCGGATTATTTTCATAAAAAATTTTTCTTTCATTTTTTTGTGCACCTTTGCGCATTTCCTGTCGAAAGGTATATGTTTTTATTCCAATTTTTATACACAACTATTAACCTGTCATATACACCATCGATGTATACTGCATAAGTAAAAACTTTGTTACAAAAATTTCAAATGATTTTTATAAAAATAAAATTTATTTAATAATATAAAATATTTTGATTTAAATAAAATTGTTTGATATATATTCAGATATCATGTTTGACATTGCTTACATATCTTCTGAAAATTAGTTTTCAAAATAATAAAGCTAGAAATGCAATCACGTTAAAACACACAAATGAGAAACGATTTGATCCTTCATGGAATAGAAATTAAGCAGCAAGGATATATAAGTACAGGGAGTAGAGCGATTTGCTTCAGTGACTCGGTCTCTCGTGTTTTCCGAAACACGTAATCCGAAGCTATACAACTGTAAGCTGCAAGCCTCGTTACCTCATAACTCAACGTGCGCATCTTGAAGGATAGTGATAAATGAATAACCAAGAAAGGAAAAATACTAAAAATTTTTACAAATAATACCAAATTTTTTTTTTTTAATTTTTAAATCACAAAAATTAAAATATAACGAACAATTATAATTAATTTTTGTAAGTGGTCTCGTTAAAAAGTTGCAAATTAAAAAAAAAAATAAATAATGAATCATCGTAAAGTCTTAGAAAATTTCTTATCCTTTAATTTTATTTTAAACACACACGTCTCCCATGCCTTTTTCCAGTTTGCCAAGCAGCACACACGAGCATCCAAGATATGCCATAGATATACGTGAGCATCAAGCACAGCACGTCTGCGGAGAACCTCGCGTCTTACCGTCATCTTTCTCCCTCAGTGCCCACTCCGCAGTATTCCGCGTGAAAAGGAACGTTCGCACCCCCGTCGCGTATTGCGAGATTATAAAAGTGATGTTGGTACGGCAGCCCTTAATTAAAACGCGCAAGCGGGGCGACCTTAACGTCTCTTATTTAGTTTTGTGGATATAATCTTATTATATCTTCCGATTCAAGAAGAAAAAATTACTTTGGTGGAATTTATTTTTTTATTTTCTTTTTTAATTTTAGAATACTGACATAAATAAAATTTTAAGTTAATTTACTAAAATGGATTAATTGTCATGTGGGTTTCATTAATTCTAGGATAAAAATTTGTTTCTCTCGCTTTTTAGAGGTTATTAAGCGGATAGAGGATTCGAGACAACTTTTTTCTACAACCGTTAGGGCTAAATTGTGGTAGCCATTAATATCTAGACTAGAAAGTTTTTTTGGAACAAGCGTAGACTTCGACCAGAGTTTGTCTGCTGTGGACACTGTAGAACGTTTTGTCTTTATTAAAATGAATCCCCTGAAAAAATTAAGTGTCTATTGTGGTATCAATTATGCTAATGCACTTTTTAATTTTTCTCACTTATGAATTCAATGGAGCCTTGTTTAATCAAAAACTTCTTTTGTTGAATTTTTCACATTTAAAAAAAATATTTATCAATATGTAATTTTAATATTATAAATTAAGCTAATTGCAATTTTTTAAAAATAATTCTTTATATGAATATTAAATAATATTTATTAAAAATAATTGTTCTACTTCTTAGAATCACAATATCATATATTTTGAGTGTAATGGTAGTTTTTTTTTTATTAAATTTCTTATAACTGTGTAATAAAGCTGATTTATGAAAAGAATTTTCGGAAGTACATAATATCAGTAGGTACATGTGCTTACGTAAGGCGTGAGAGTTACATGTGTAGACAGAAAAAAATGTAAGAATTTAATTTTTATGGCTTTATTTTATGGTCTGGAATATAATAAACTAAAAACTATAAGCTCTTGATAAAAAATTGATGAAATTTTTTTTTTCATCCTACATCGTGTAATCCTCTTCTATACATTACATAGTTCATGTCAGTATCGGGATAATCCGACTTTTGACATTTCTACTTTACATATAAAAAATTGATGTAAAATAAAAATCTCGCAGACTTAAAAATTATAAAATTAATTTATAAATCTAACAAATAAATAACATTACACAATTTAATGTAAAAAACAATATCACAATCATGTAGATATATATTTAATTTAAAAATTTCAAATCAATCTTTTTAAAATAAATTAATAATCCCGGAAACATTTTCTCCTTCTCACATCATAAGGCTGTTTTACGCGATCCCTCACGTAATACTATACAGCTATATATATGTATATAAACCCAAGCATCGTAATTTTTTCTTACAAGAGTTTAGCAGTAATTGGCCCATCTGCGATGAGCAGGCACACAGATGTATTGGACTACAACAGAAAAGCGCAATTTTCTCAAGCAGGAAGATGACCATTTCCGTGTCGTCTTTTAGCTGTTTCTCCCTTTTGAGACCACTCACCTCGTTTTTGTGTGGTCCGAATTGAGTATCGTTAGGGTTACAACTATACTAAAGGGGACTGGACAGGATCGCTAATGATGAAGTTGTTTTGCATATCAATCGAGGTCTCTTTCTTTTTTTAAAACTTGACCATTAGGCGTTTCCGTTGGTTGAATTGGATGCCCTAAACAATCATCGTTTTGCTATAATTGTGCAGCCCAAAACTTGATATTGTCCTAAAAATCAACACCATCTCTTGTTTGCAAGCAGTACAGAACCGTTGCATTTTCTATAACATGTAAATTTTTTCCGTTTTAATAATTATTTTTGTAAATCGAGTTTCTATTGATTAAATGAATTTTATTCAGTAGAATTTATATTGAAAGTATATACAAGTCTAACATTAAAATTGAAAAATTTATGACAAATTATACATTTCTACTTTTAAAAGCATCACGATAAAGTCAAGAGAAAATATTCCAACTATTTTTTAGATAAAGTACGTAAAGTAGAAGGTAAAATTTTCTAAAGGGAATCGTGCACCAACACAAAATGCAGAATCCGAACTACGTGTATTAAAAGTAAGTGCAAGACTTGCAGACTTGTGAAAAAGGAAAGGGCGTGCCATTAAAGTGGTTCTCAAATAAAAATCCATATATTACGCCGCTAGTGTCAGATAATTCAAATAAGGGCTATTTTACCCTTTTACTTTTCTATATTCCCGTGAGCCAAAATACTTTGCTCTATCTCTACTATATATCTTGGTAAATCCCGTCATCGCGAAGAATTACATTTTAAAGACGCATTTCCTGTTGAGAAAAGTTGTTTTAACGACGATAAATGATTATCGAACGTTTATTTTTAAGTATATAACATAATGTTTGTGGTATTTAGAAACAAAATAATCATACGTTTCCATCTAATAATTTAATAAACAGCAAAATAAATTTTTAATAAGAATAATTTCAAGTTGAAGAAACGATTTTTATGAATATACCAATGCGATCAATATAATATTATGACTACTTCCTCTTAAACATTGATTCACGAGTGAAGAGAATCTTTTGTATCGCAGGGGTCTAAAAATGTATTTCTAGGAAATCGATGGATATTCGGATTTTATTTCTCGGATGCGCGTGAATTACATGATAACAGTATTCGAGAGAAAGCAGATCGAGCAAACGCCCTAATAGGCATTCTTTATTTAGTAGCCGTTATTTCCGAGATTGTATGGAGCGCGCACGCGTGCGGGTGAATGCTTGGCAGGAAAGTCATGAACAATCCCATTTCCGGGACTGTATATACTATGAGCTGGAAAAAATATAAAAAATGAATTTTCAATAAAGGTAAAGCCAGATTGAAAGAGATAAAATCAAAGGGAATATATTTTTTTGAAATTATTATTTTTCTGTTGCATTAGTTTTTTTATAAAATATTATGCAGAAATTGATTTTTTTTTTTTATTTTACAGCAAATAAAGCGTGTGATATTTGTAATTGAATTTAAAATTTCTAAAAAAAAATGCAACGTTTCAAATTGCGTATCTTTTAAAGATACAACGAAAAGGTTTAATGAAAGTATCTTAAATATTTTGCCCTTCAATTTAATCGTAAAATGTCCGGTTACTTTTCTCTCGCATTACACCGCCGATTAAAATAATTTAATGAAACTGATAAGAGGCATGCCTTTGATAATTTTATACTGTGTAATCATTGAAAGAGAGCCTCTCTCTCTCTCTCTCTCTCTCTCTCTCTCTCTCTCTCTTCATATAAATTTCTTAAATTCCTCGAGTTACCCGAGGTAAACTACACGACGAGCGACCAAAAGTGTTTTTCGCAAAAACAACTCGCTTGCGCGTATAGTGTAATTACCGCCAAGTGTTCTTTCCCTTTCTCGTTATGTTCAAGGCGTTTTGACCCCTGACCTCCACCCCCGTTCTTCCTTTTTCCGTCATCAACCTAAGCGAGATGCAAGCAGCCTCCGCTTGGTAATTACGTTCTACAGGTACTCCACCGCGGATAACATGTCGATTTGACTTACTGCGGGTTAGCTCGATTCTCGATGTACCCAAGCGGCTGCAGCTTGTCCCCTTTTGTTTTTCGTATATAGGAATTAAATTATTTTAGCCTTGTCCCCATCCGTGAATTTTTTAACTAATTTTCTCGCTGCTTGTAATAAGTTTTCTCTCTTTTTTTTTTCACTTTGACTGTAAGAACAAAACTTTTTCAAATTTAAAATTAAAGTCCCTTAGTCATGTAAAAATATTTTAATTAAAATTTAATTACTTTTGTACACGTACATATATACGTATACCTACGTACCTTTGATAATTAATCATTGTAGTTATAAATAATGAAAAAGTATACAAAAGTATTTTTTACAAAGTGTCAAATATCCTCAAAGGCCAAACAACCGCATGTACAGCAAAGAACCTAACTAACTACAAACGATTTTCCAAGGGGAAGGGAAAAAAACTTTACCTGACGTCATTAACTCTGAACAGTGAGAAAGAGAGAGAGAGAGGGGTGGGGGGAGAGTATGACTTTTTCATATATGTGTGCAGTTGAGGAGGTGCAATATAGGATGAGCAGCGGCGAATAGTACTCATCGGCGTGTACATGGGCTCAGGAGACGACCGTGCGGTGTAATTTTCTTCCCCCGCTTTTGGAAATAATTGGCTTGGTAGATTGATACGGCATTCCGCGGGTCTCGAGTTGAACGAGTAAGCACAAGGAGGGAGGGGGGGGGGTTGGGTCTATAGCAAGGTAGGCGCGAGACGTTCACGCTAGCACACTTGATGCAAGGGAGGGTGCACACACACCTAGGTGAAACCTCATTCGCGGCGTGCAGAGAGAGAGCCCGGGCGAGCGCGCGTGCTTGTAGTTCGAACGGTATCTGAAAAGAGAAATTTCGATTTATAAGCCGAGAGAGAGAGAGAGAGAGAGAGAGAGAGAGAGAGAGAGAGAACGTCTCGAGAGCGATCAGGAAATTGTCTGGCTGTATTTTTATTTGAGTGTGAGCGCGTTTGCGCGTCGATTCCCGATTATCACGGCAATTGCTCTGATAAATACGGCGATTGCTTTGTGTTTTGTGCTTGCTGAGCAAATCAAAATAGCGGCACGCTGTAATTCGCGAATGCCGATATCCAGCTCCCGCTCCCGCTGCTGCTGCTGCACCTGGCTGAATGTTCTTATACTCGTGCAAGAGCAAAGCCTGCAAAAGAATTGCTGTCGGGACCAAATACAGCGAGAACCGCGCGATGAGATGCTCGCGTGCGCGATAAGCTCAAGTTGAATTATAATAAAAAAAAAAGTTCAAGAGAAAGAGCTGAAAAGCATAACACAGACTGAGCAGCTTGCGCATATATACGTATATATATGTATTGCAGCGTAAATAGGGTTAAATGAAGGCAGGAGGGCCGCCGTATATGTATATACTGTGTGATGTACAGCAGCAGCAACAACAGCAGGCGAGGAGCGTGAGAAAGCTCAGACCAGCCTTGAAAAACCGCGTTCCGCGCACGAGAAAGAGGGGGGGGGGAGAAGCATATATAGCAAGAGCAAGAGTAGTGCGAGAAGCTCACGCTTCTTTTGCGCTACTACTCTTTCTTGATGGGATATTCTTTTTATTCTTTCTCTCCTATACTCCCTTCCCTTTTTCTGCGTGCGCTCACGTGGCCCTCCCTGACGCGCACGCGAACGTCGCGAGCCACAGTAGTAACAGTCCTGTAGGTAGAGACGCATGCACGCATGCACGCACGCAAGAGACCTAATACGTATATATAAAAGCGCTTTCTCCGATGCTCTGACGACTATACGTGCGATGTATGTATATATGTACACTGAATTCGCGCGACCACCTCGTGGTCATCGGCTTTTCTCTTCTCTCTTGTTCCATATCAACCTTTATTCCCCTCCTTCTATACACATATATGAATTGCCCTTCCATATCCACAACATCCGCTGGTCTTTCAAGTTGTTTTGATGCTGCAGATCTTTTTTTCTTTTTCATCGACTGCCTAAATATTGCACGTCATTCAACTTTTAACGTTTTGCTCGTTTCGTGGTCACGAGAAAGAAGCGAGAGCTTGGTAATCTTTTATTTTTAGAATTTTTTTTTATGTAGGAACGGTATATACGTTATATGTTATATGTATGTGCGTGTGACAGGGAGAGGATCTCTTTTTCTTTTAAATCTTTGTTATCGAATGAAAAGCTACCCGATAAATATTGGCTTTAACAGAGTTTTTGCGTCGTAAAATATATGCAATATAATATCCTACAGTAGAATACGAATATGAAAAAAAAAAAAAAATGTTTTTGTCAGATGCGTGTTGTATACAATATCGCGTCATCTATATAGTATACACTTGTCCTTTTGAATAAAAAATATAAAGGCTATTTTTAATAATTTTATTACTAAAAATTTTCGTTCCTTAATGACACATTTTTTTTAATATTGAACAAGAAAATTATCAGTAATGCTGGTGTATTAAAGTAAGCTTTTTGAAATTATGTAAGGAGTAAGTGAGAATCGAAAAAAAAGGTGAAAGCAAAGCAATTTTAAAAACACTTGGTGTGTAATACGTCGTCGTTCCTTCACCCGCATGCCGTGGCTTTTGCGAATGTATACTTAACTTACAACAATTTGCAACTTTTGCTTTATTCTCTCTTTTCTTCATTCGTAAACAAAGACTCTAACCCCTATGGCTTAAACAAACAATTGTTATACTCGGCTACTATTGTTTCTCTAGCCACAAATTATTCATGCACTTCCTTATGGTGCTTTAAAAAAAAAATACTACAAATGAGTAGAACTTTTTATTTGAATACAGTAAATTAAAAAAAAAAAAAGAAATATTGAAAGAAGAAATATTTTTAATAAGATGATATACTTTGTATCATACACTCATATAATATGATTATATTAAGCACGTAATATTTGTCTGCAAAATATCGACCGCAAACGCACCCCTTAAAACAATAAAATCGTATACGCACATTTTAATATAATTCATTCGAGAATTTTGGCATAATAGACCGTGGATTCTTAAGAAAATTTTTCTTTAAAGTTTCGCGTCTCTCTCGTGGATACAGTAATGGTACAGGATATGCTGTTTAATATTCCGTGAAAAATGCGAATCTTGCGTCCTCAATCGTGAGGAAAGGAAAAGCTTAAAGATCGAGAGAGGGAAAGTATAGTGAGTGTACCATAGTGATCGTTGGAAGCAGCCAGTGAAATAAGAAGAAAATTGAGAATTTATGAGTCGTTACCGAATATCGTTCTCCTCTATTTAAATCGAGCGTCTTATTACAGCTGTTACGGAGTTGTTGCTGCTGCTGCTGCTGCCGTGATTCATGCTGCAGCTGCACACCTTACGCTTATATACTCGCTCGTGGGACGTACGAATTACAAGTCTCGTGAGTCGTCTTGCGGCCTCATTTTTTTTTTACTCATTTTTTTTCTTTTTTTTTTTTTAACAAATCACTTATACGAACGTATATAGTTTACTGCTAAAAGTGAACAAGGTAGTCCATCAGTCGTGAAATAAAAATTGCTTGGCCATTCTTTTGTCATGCGAAATTGTTTATTATTTTTTAGTTGTATAACTTTTTCGTTGGACAGATTGTATATAATAATTGAAGAAAAAAAGGAAGCTTTTTCAATCAATTTATTTTTAGACAAAAATGAAATGAAAAAGAACAATCAATTATTTTCAATTTGATTCCGGCGAATAGATGGACAGTTTTTAGTAGAAGTACTATATTGAGAAATATTACAAAAGTCTATAAATTGTCATATTTTCCGGAACAAACAACCAAATCTGCAATTCTTTTTTTTTTCAAACAGTCGCTGAAATACGTGCATGCTCAAAACAAAGAAAAAAAAAATTGCGTTAGTAAGATATATAAGATGGAGTTTAATTGATTCTTCTCTTTCCAAGATGATTAAATGTTTAAAATTCATTCAAGATTTGACCTGCTAATTTAATTAAAAGTTCAAATAAAGACCATCTCACGTACTTAATCAGAGAAAAATTTCAGTTCACTCAATCTTTCTTTCTCTCTTTCTATTGAAGAGCCGTAATTTAATACGTTGCGTTGTATATAGCCCGGGGTCTCGAAACATCCAACCCTTCTGGAGAAAGTAAATGAAAAAAGTTCCCGAGAGAGATATGTATGGCGCGATGTTCATATAGCTGAGATATTGTAAGAATACAACTTCTCAAATCATCGCTGCTTTATATATATTTTATCTTAAGTAATTTTGTTTTTCTTTAAACAATATTTTAAAAATATTAATAATATCAATAACATTGTCTAATATGAAATTTCATTAAAACACAAATAAATCATACAATTAAAAAAAAAAGCAATACCTTATCTACAACATTTAATCTTCTAATCTACGACAAATTGAGGTTACATCAAGAGTAAATACGCTATATACACTTGTAGAGATTAGCGATCTCGGTGATTTGATACTTAACTCAGTGCATTGAAGTAGCAAACGCTAACTTCTCTCTCTCTCTCTCTCTCTCTCTCTCGAGTCGTTGCCCGAGGGGGGTGTAAGTGCGTTATACTGCGATATATACCAAGTGAGAGTGCACCTTGGTATCCAAGGGGATCCAATAGTGTAGCCACGGCTTTATTGCGCGCGGCCCATAGCATCAGAGTTGCAATTGCGAGAAAGACTTTCTTGTCTGTAATCTTCAGTATACAGCGGGGGTCAGAAGCAACGTAAATGGCCTGGGGTTGGTGAAATAACGGCCGCTGTTGATGTTGTATATCGCCGCTCCGATTGTATATACCTTTATAAATCATTTTATTCGTCTTCATTTTTTTTTTTTTTTTTTTTTTTTTGCGCCCACTCGATCGGACCATCATGTATAACTTCTTGCTGAGGTCAATGGGTCAGACTGAAAGTTGTACCGGAAGAATAGCTTCTATAGAAACCGACACACATCCTGCTGTCTATTCTTTTTTTTCTTTTTTAAAAATAATAAAATATGAACTCAGGTAATGATATACTTGTTTTTCAAATAAAGTTATTTGCGATATACGACTGTGACAGGTTGATATTTGTTTTGGGAGAGAAGCGAAAATTTCATTAATAACGATAATATATAAATTAACATTTCATTTGAATAATTTCGCCAATATCATGTCGCAATAGTTAAAATACGAGTTTAAAAAATTGAAAAAAAAAATAACGAGTATTATATTACTTTGCAACACAACATGCGATACTAGTATGCTTCTCGGGTTGCTCACTTCAGGCGCGCGCGCGCAAGCACACCAGACGTCAACGCTCAAACTCTACACTTTATCCCCTAGTGTCAAATTTACTTTTGAAATTTAACTCGTTTGCAATAATTCTATTAAATAAAAAAATCAATAAATTCATAATCTCTGTAAAGGCTAAAATATCGAAATTAAAACAAATAAGAATAGAGTTTCATTTTACTCGTACGCATTTGTACAAAATATATTTATCTAAATGTAAAATAATATCTTTATAAAAATTGAAAGTCATTACTTTTATAGCAATTAAGATATTATCGTAGTCATTTAATAAAGTATTTTATAATTTTTTCAGGTGTCTCTGCAATAACATTTTCAAAATGAGAAATTTTAAGAAACAGTGTTTTATCTAAAAACTTTTATATGGATGGCTAAAATGGTATGTAAATGAATCTATCTGTATAATAGAGCTTGCTATTTTTTTTTAATTAAATAGATATATTATTAATTTATGCGTCGTGCATGTTTAATTAATTTTAATGGCTTTCCGACTTCACAGGGGGAATCAACGATATGAAAATTCATTGAATAATATTGAAACGTAGATTATCTTTTGATGGAAAGCATTTTAGAACTCCCATTACTGTACATTACAATAATTTTTTTTCAATTTAATTATCATTTCAAATTCGCATTAATCAAATCTTTCAAATTCTTCAAAAAATTTAGATAATTAAAGAGAAAATTCAAAAAATAAAAGTACATCAACATTTTAATTGCATTAAAAAAAAAAAATCTCACTTAACCACATCAGTGTTATAAAAAAGTACGAGAGTGAGAGTGTTAGGCTAAATAGTAAGAGGTAAGGATATATATATCCACTTACAGAAAAAATGCGGAAACAGACGAAGGTGAGAGACGGTGGGAGGCGTAACTCGAGTAGCATATACACACACATACACTCTACTACACATAGTTCACCCAACTGATGAATGAAGCAGTAGGTGTATACGTATATATTTCATTGCACTCACGAGTCGTGCATGTGTGGGCAATTACAATATTCTTCGTAACGAAACACCGCAGCAGCTACACACACGACCCTCACTCACCCCCTACCTATAATATGTACTCCTTTCGCACGAGTTCAACGTGCAGCTTGGGAACGCATAGACATATA
>JAPYZE010000412.1:0-41102 GCA_030522805.1 Leptomastidea abnormis
GTGAAACCCCTTGTCCAACTTTTACTAATCGACTTTAAGTACGTTTTCGAGCAAGGGACACGTAGGTTGCCATAATTTTGATAATAGACCATATATAAATGTATATGTATATGTATATATTATATACACGTATGTATATACATACATAGCTAAATCTAAAGTCATCCTCTCACTTGGTATATACATATATGAGTCTGCAACTATATATCTTTTTCTCCCTCTTATTTCTATCCTATATAGATATATAGCTATATTATGGCTGTAATAATATAATACCCTAAGGGGCTCCTGCGCTGCGTATATGTATATGTATGGTACCACCTATATATAGTATATAATATATACTTGCTAAGAGACACTATATACCAAGCGTCCACATATATAAGATCTCTCTCTCTCTCTTTCACTATCTTGCACTATTGCTCGAGCCGCGCGACTTCCTGGAGCGAAGGGGAGTCTGAGAGAAAGAAGGAGTGTAAGTGTGTGTGAGTGTGTGTGTATGTGTATGTATGATAGAGATAGAGATTGAGTAAGAGAGTGCGAGGGAAGGTGTAAGTACAGGTAAGAGAAGAGAGAGGCTGCGCGGAATTCCTTGAGTCGACCTTCTCGGCCGCGAGCGAGCACACACCGCCGCGCAACCAACCACACCGAGCTGCTGCCACTGCTGCTGCTGCTGCTGCTCTTGCTGCTGTTATAGTGAGAGCCAGTTAAACCTTTTCTCTCAGTCTATGCTTGATCTTTCTCGCGGTCTCAACGCGTTTCTCTCTGGTTCTCTTAATATTTACTGTGTTTTTTTTAAAAAAATAAAAAGGTAGTGTGTACATTTTTTTGTGTTATGCATAATAATATATGTGTATTGTGATTGTGTTGTGATGCAGAATAATTTATAACAGGGGTTAAAAAATCAGGGGTGAAAGGAGTCAAGTGTAGGATTATAAAACAAGTGCTTTGGTTAAAGGTTGTGTAATTTTATTTTTTATTTATTACTTTTTTTTTATTGTTTTTTGTTATCGAGTTTTTGATATTGTGTAGAGATGATTTTTGGATAAGATTTTTAAGTTTACAAGTACTTACTAGGTACATGTGGTATGTATGAGTGTTTATGTGTAGATGTAATGGAGGTGTAGTAGGTATATATACATAAGAGACCTTCGGAAGGACGTTGCAGTGAATGAGTTGTCATTTATGTGAATGGTACCTAATATAATATCTTGTACTATAAATACAGGGTGTATAAATATATACCATACAGCTTATTGGTGTATTATTCTGTTCCTAAATTGTGTCTTATATTATCTCGTGTAATTTTTTTTAAATTTAGATGATAATGTTGTTCGATAAAGATGATCGAATTATAAGATTTTTTTTTTTCATAAATAAAAATATAAAAATTGATCCTTGCAGTAACAACAGGTGGTACCACGCGATATGAATATATTGTATGTCAAAAATAACAAACTTGATTGGTTTTAAATAATTTGCCAAATAACAAAAAAAAAAAGATTTTAAAAATACTTAATAAACCAAAATTTTTCAAATATCAAACCACAAGTACAACAATATATACAATTCAAATTTTTTACCTCCACTATTTCTAAAATCTCGTATCACGTATAAGTACCTACAAAGCGCAGCGATAAACATTAATTAAGTCAGGCATATTATACTATGTATATAGATACGTACATACACATACACATTTATTCGAGGTATAAGAATAGCTTATATTGCAAAGCAAAACTTTCTGTAGGTAGAGGGGTATATATGTACCTATACGATAACAGGTTTTATTTTACAGCATAGTAATAACCCCTGCGCGACTACAGTTTTACAAAAGTGGTTTCTTCAATGGTAAGAGGGTGTAATATATATAGCAATTGTGTAATTTGCACGTTTTACGAGTTTAATTTGTACAATTTAAAAGAATAAAAAAAAAAAAAATTAATGCGTAATGGGTATTATGTATTAGTTATTTTATTTTTAATTTTTGAAGAAAAAAAAAATTAATTCATAGAAAATGAGAATATTTGATAAATCATTTATTTTCATAATAGGTAATATTAATATTAAGCCTTTATGACACTTGTAAATATATTGAGCGTATTTCGGCCTGTAAAGATCGGTGTAAATGTTTTAACGAAATTGCTCAAGCGACAGATGCCAGGAATCGAACCCACGACAAGTAGATTACCGAAACCAATACTCAGTCGACTAAGCTATTCTAGTATTCACTTTTATTTCATTAATTAAGAAATCATATGATCTATTCCCTAAAAGATTCTTAAGAAAAATAAAAATTTAATATTTTTTTTATTGAAAATAAAATTGATCATTTTTAACACTTTCTTCAATAAATATCTTATTTCTTTACAAAGAAAATAAAACATAAGTACAAACAAAAATAACCAACAACTCCAAAACAAAAACAAATAAACATTAAATAAATTTAATAACTTGTAAGAGAAAGTTTAGAAAACGCAATGACATCTTTACGAAGTGTCAAAACACAATCATCTCCCAGCCTTTCAATATATATTCAATAATAATATAAGTATATACAAGTCACATTTAATTCTCGCGACCTCGCATCACAATTTAATCCCATCAAAACTCCCACGAACTCTGACCGCATTTTTTTTCTTCTTTTTCTTACATATCATCCAAGAACCATCACTCAAACCCATATATATACCCATACCGTCCTTCGAACGTCCTCCTACAACCAAACTCATTTCACATCAATTACAGACCAACAGTCAAAAGTAGAAAGGTTCTCCTTTTAAATTCACTATCTTTCTCTCTCTCTCTCTCTAGAAAGCTTTCTTTTAACAATCACTACCTATAAACAATAACAATTATTATCCTTTTTTTTTTTTTAATAGGCTTACCTACAAGCAGTACGTAACAATCGGGGCGATTTAAGAGTAGCACTTGCCGAATCAACAAGACAACTTTCAGGACAACAATCAACTGGTCCAAGAGTAGTGCAACATACAACGAGGTCGAACAAGGTCGTCGACACGGAAAAGACGCTTGAACGTAGTGAGCTTAAACAGGGTGGACAGATTGTTACCGAGAGAAAGACTACTGTTGAACACGAGGAGGTTCGTATTATATTATATATATCCTATAGTTGGTATATTATTATATTTTAATTATTATTTTATAATTGATTTTTTTGTATACTTTATTTTTTTTTTATTTTATATTGCTAGTTTGATTTTATAATTAAATTTACCTCTCTCTCTCTCTCTCTTTTTCTTTTCATTTTAAATTGATTATGGGTAGGTATACATACTAGAAAAATAAAAAGTAAAAATTTTACACTCGCGTAATAAAAAAAAATTAAATTTAATAAGAAGATACTAAAATTCATATAAACATTTTCTTTTCTCATTCGTATTCTAAATCCAAAGTTAATCAACGAAACTCCCCCTCTTTTTCTTTATCATCATTATCGACCAACTCGATAACTAATCAAATTGAAAAGTCATTCTCACACATACACACATATATGTTAGTTATTCCATTAGAAATCGTAAAAAAACATTCAATTCAATACACACATACCTTAGCTTCAACTATACTCTTTCCCCTCCTCATCTTCCCCCCCCCTTTTTTTTATCCCAAAGCAAAAGTGTTACAAACGCAACAAGCAGCATCATCAATCGCCCAACATCCAAAGAGTATAAGAACTTACGGTTTTCTCTTATTACGAATCATTATACTTCTTCGCTCTAATGAACCCATTTTCCAAACTTATATTTCTGCGTCTCTGAATATATACATTTCCTTATAGTATATCTATACCTTAACGTGTGTAACATTCACTCACTAATTTCTTCGCGATATCCAAAACATATATTTATTTATAACGTTATACTACACGTAATTATTATCAACATTGATTTAACATCGCCTAACTACCAACTAATCAATTAATTTTTTCTTTTTTTTTTTAAATTTTTAATTACATTGATTATATTAATTTATCACTTTTGCCTCGATCGATTAATTATTCAAACATAAAATATTAACGATTTGTCAATCCTTAATTTTTCGAATCTACATCTCCATCTCTTTTTAAACAACATTAGCAATGAAATCATAAGCCTCGGTAATAACAAATTGCGTACTATTAAAACCTTACAAAAAAAAAAAAAAAAAAATACGTAGCAAAATGACAAAAATAATCCAGCATAAATTAAACGACGATTTTATAAATAAAAAAAAAATAAAAGTGACATTAAGCTTCTAAACTAGTTTTGCAAACAGGGTGTATAATATACTTACATACAAATGAGAATTATATAAAATAAAAATAAAAAAACTATACGACATAAGCAAACAAATCGCGATCTTTGCGATAACAAATATTTTTGCATTAGGGATAAATTCGTATAAAATAAATCATCCTGTATACGCATCAGTTTACATTTCAACATTTATATCATATAGATATATACAAACATGTAGAATACGTATTTCCATATTACCAATTTTTTTTTTCCGGAAGCAATTAAGTATATTCCTAAGCAATACAAGTGCCCCACCCTTATAATCATTAATAAATTCAGCCTCGAGGGATGTTAAGAATAATTTTCAGAAAATTACACTCTCACATTATGTTATTATAAGATATGCGGAAAATATAGTGTCCGATTAATTTTAGATATATCCACATACGTATACACACTACTCGCACACGTCATCACGTACATATATATCATGCGATTAATCAAAATAACAAGCATAAATAATTAAACGACTTTCTCTCTAACGTCATTTTTAATCCATTTATAGGTACATACATATGTGTTTACTTATATATTTAAAAAGTTCTTCTTATGCTATTTAAATATATAGTGTCCATATACACACAGTGTTACTCATAAATCATTCTATTTTTTCCAATCACGATAAAAAAAAAAAAAAATAGAAAAAAGAAAAAGGTAATAAATAAACAAATACGTAACGTAAAGAAAGAAAGAGAAGGTAATACATATAATACACAGTGTGTGTGTGTGTGTGTGTTATAACGCGATTGTTTAGTTAGTTATAGAGTTTGTGATAAATTGCTAGTACACACACATATAATGTATAGCTACATAGGTATGTATGTAGGAATCGTCTAGGCGCAGTGTATATATATATATTCACAGAAAAAAAAATATCGCTTTTACGTTGAGCTCTACAAAAGCCCTTCCGCATATAATACACACAAACACGTACGCACACACAAGAGGGAAAGCGTTTTTTTGTTTTCGTTGTCTTTGTCGTCTCGTATATTTATATGCGCTTTTACACTAAAGATCGGTGCATGTATATAATATAGGTAGGGGTAAATTAATTTTACTCTATTACAAGCCGTATAGTTTGATTGCGTAAGACAACGCGAAAGTCTATGCATATGTACACGTACACACACACACATAAGTTTTTTTTTTTAATGCCTCAAGCGACAAGGAATTATGTATACGTATATATATACCAACGAAGTCTATTGTTTTGTTTATAAGTACTTGTTTTTAAGATTGTCTTTTCTTTTGCCATGTTGCTTTTCTCTAAAGTTATTTACTCTATGAGAAAATTTTTGAAATATTTTCAACGGGATGCGATGATTTTCGTAATAATAATGGTCTAGAGGTATATGATAGAATGTAATTAAGATTTTTGTTGTTTGTATAGTTGAGACTAAGGCTTGAGTCTTATTTAAGAGAAAAAAGAGAGTAAGATTTTATGATCACATCACGTAAGCATGTAAATTTAGTCATTTCGTGTAAAAAGCTTTGAGCGAGAAACCAAGAGGTTGGTAAACGTTTAAGTTCGAGTCATTAGACTGTTTTTAGAAATGCACTATGATTTGTAATTCATATTATCGCGATTAAATTTTTAATTTTCTTGAAAGCTTTTAATTAATCAAATTTTCATAATTTTTAATAAAAATTTACTTGCATATTATTGCATTTATATACATTTTTTAATTAATATGAGTTATTACTCATAATTATCGCGACAATTATTTTTAGTATTTATTTATTATCAACACTGATAATAATAAAATAAAAATAATATAGCAAAAATTAGCATATGGTGAATACACATCAATCTGTCTTAAATAAAAAAAAAATTTCATGAGTGCTTTTCGATGTCACACTACTTGTACATACAAACTTCTTTTTTTCTTGTGCTGACATGTAAACATGAAAAAATTAAACGACACTGTAAATGCAGAGTAGAAAATCACAACAGGTTTAAATTTTCAACTGGATTTTATCGCTTGACCTCGAGTATGTTCGAACACGAATATGAACTATAAATAAAACACTTGCTTAAATTATCGCCATCTTAATCAATAATAAAGACCTATATTGACCACCAAGCGATACCGATTTTTAATTATGCTTATTATGATTGACTCATACACACTTTTGTTTATATCTACAATTTAAAAATCAACAATAACTGAATTAAAAAATTATAAAAATTTAATTAAAATCAAAAAAAAAAAATTGAACTATATATAAATAATATATTATAAAAACATAGATAAAGGACGACGAGTTACCAGAAGGTGATAAATCTCGCGGCGAGGATTTAGACGACTCACGTGAAATACGTCGTGAAGCAACTCAACGTTACGTTAAAACACGTGACGAAGACGTTGTCGATTACGTACAAAACGGCGAAAGAATTGGCAGGGAGATGCGCTTCGTATCGGAGACAACCGAAGCCGAGCGTACTGGTGATTGGCCAACTGGTGCTGATGCACCTGGATTAAGATCTTCTACTTCGAGGATTAATAAGCATGGTATGTACATTTTTTTTTTGGAAGATTGGATATAAAGATTTTGGGTTATTTTTTTCTACGCTTTGCATTCTAATGCCTTTTTATTTAATTTTTTTTTATTTTTTTTTTTTTTATTAACCGGCTTATTTTTTATAACGTTGGAAAAATTTTTGATGCTTATTTTATTGACGCTTATATATTTTTTTTTCTTATTATTTATTTTATTAATCCGAGTAACCCACTAAAACAATTTTTATTGAATATTGTTAAAAATGAAAAACAACGAGATTAAGTCGTACAAAAAACAATTGATACTGTTTTTGACTGAATTAAATTATAATTATTAAAAAAAAAAGGGAATTACGCGTAGAAATCTTTAAAAATAATTGCACACAACAATAAAAAATCGTGAAGAAAAACCAGCTTCTAAATCAAACTGTTCACGATCCACTTGCCCCGAATCACACGAAAAAATACAAATAAAATAAGATTTCACCACCACCACCACCAACATCAAAAAAAATCCGCACACTCGCCTCAGGCTTCAGCACAGAATCATCACCCGCACAACAACCTACCACCACCACCACCACAAAAGCAACATCAGCTGCAGCTGCTGCAGCAGCAGCACAATCTCGAAAGGACGCCCTAACACGAAAGCCCTTAGACTTAGAGGAAGAAGACGAAGCTCGAAAATTTGAAACATCAAAATGGTTGGAAAGTCATTTTGGTAGCGAATCACGTTCGTCTCACGGTTCGTTAGATGACGGTGATGACAATGTTGAACCAATAACACGAACAAATGGTACCAGTACGAGTTACATCAACGTCACGATGAAATCGTCATGTGGTCCACCACAACGTGAACAAACGAATAATTATGCGAGACAGAGGAGGTCTAGTCCTGAAAGACATCGACAGCAACAACAACAACAACATAGTAGAATGAATGGAAGGGATGTTAATTCGACTTCGGGTGGATACTTTCAGGGTATCAGCGAGTGGTCCGAGAGATATCAATCTACCACTGGTGCGTTTTAATATCTACTGCATGGATTGATGTTATTTTCCAATTTTTGTTTTTCTATATCTTTTTTTTTTTTTATATATTTTGTGGCAGGATTAAGACTTTTTTTTTGGATCGTGTTTTTTATGTTTGTTTTAATGTGGATAGGTATTGGTGGCATAATATATTTTTTTTTTTCAATTATTTAGTGTACAATTGGATAATTGTCAAATTTGTGTGATTTTTTTTTTATTTTTGTTACCAATTTATTATATAGTTAGAAATCTATACGTAAAAGCCAAAAAATGAACAAAATACGTGTGTTGTCAATCATAAAAAAAAGAGTATGTTTTCAATTATTTATTATTTAATTTTTTACTAACAATCTAACTTTGCTTTTAAATTTTTTTTTAAAAAACAGATAATACAACAAAATAATCATTTTCAATTTTTTTAAAATTTAATTTGCTGCCTTTATTAATATAAAACAAAAACATTAAAAGTAAAATAAAAAGCTTAAAATTAATAACCTAATATTCTTTTTTGATAAATATAAGCAGACACAGAAAAAATTAGCAGTATTTGTTATATTTTATTTATTTTTTTTTCTTAATATTAAAGCCTTTTTTTAACTCTAATAAGAGCATATTTCGGCAAGTAAATGCTTGTACAATGGCTCACAAATCGGTAGACACCAAGAATCGAACTCACGACCAGTGAATTACGAAATCGAAGTTCTACCTATTAAGTCATTTTAAGCTCTAGAAATTAAGGAGGTTTACGTATATTAAAATTCTCGCATATAAATTCATGCATTGAAATAGAATTTTTTATGTTTAATTCACGGATATTCAAAAAACTCTTAATATATTAAGTTTAAAAAATTCAAAGGTATTTCTTAAAATATATAATTTTTAAACATGTTTTGCTCAACATCGTTTAATAATAATTCAATTTAAAGAAAACCGTATAAAAAATTAAAAGAAACTATTTTTTATAATTGATACCTCAATATCATTGTTTATCTCTATATGTTTCAAGAAACTACACGTATAAAACTTCAATATTGTAATCCTCCTTAAATCTACTACATCAAATACTAAAAATCAATTTACATACAACCTTTTTCAATCTTTCTCCCCCCTACAGAAAAACAAAACAGTCACATAAGAGCTCGTTCGCCACAACAATACATAATCGAAACAACTCGTGAATCAAGTCGATTAAACGGACATCATTCACCAATCGAACGCAGCCACAAAGAAACCAGCTATTCACGTACCTACGAATCATCACGTCGTCATCAAGAACGTCTTTCACCACCACACGAACGTCCAAAAAATGATCCACCATCACCACCGTTACGTAGAAAAGCTCGCGAACAGGTAAATATACACAGAAAAATTTTTTATCCTTAAAAATTCAATCCCAAATCTACCTATATCTACTCCATCACTTTTTTTTTAAAAACTCACACAGGTAATAAACACAAGAACAGAACGTAATTATCAAGAAGCTAACGAACGTGCATCAAGTCCAGTACACGTGATTCAACGTACTTGGGAAAATCGTAGTCGTGACAGTGCACAGCAAGACGATCGTAGAATCGGTAGATCTGAACATCGTCAACATCAACAGCATCAACATCAACAACAACAACATCATCAACGTCACGGATCAGATCGTCGTCGTCATTACAGTCCGGAAAGAACGAGATCAAGGCCACGTAGTCCAGCTTCAAGGTCAATATCACCATCACCTGTGCGCAGTAGGGATAAGAAGGATGAAAGATCGAGACCATCTAAATGTAAGTATTGTTTTTTCTTGATCTAAAAGATTTTATTTTAAATAGATATATAGAAAATTAAATTAAAATTTATTTATTCTGTAAATTTCAATACCAGCACCCAGTCCATCAAAATACAAAATCGGCGAATCATTTCGTAAGCTGGTAGGCAAACTTCGCTCCGCAAGCTCCGAACGTAAAAATAAACGTACAACCGGTAACAGCTCAACATCTCAATTAACCCAAACCGACGACGGTTCATATCTCCAATACAATACCGTCGATCGTAATGTACCATTAGGTCCAGATTACGATGTAACAGACGATCGTTTACCACCTGAAAGACCACCACGTTCACCACGTAATAATAATAATAATAATAACAATAATATGAGTACGAGCATCAATGTTAATCTTGCTACACCTAACGCAACAACAACTACAATTAGAGAGTCAAAATTAAGTAATGGTAGCAAATATAGAGCTACGAGATCTGATAGTCCGAGACATGAGTCGGTTTATAATAAGGAAAGTGTTATGAGTCAACAACAACAACAGCAGCTGAGGAATGAACAACAACCGATACATCGGTATTATTTGGGAGAGGATCCTTATGGTGGTAGTATTTATGGAAGGGAGAAAGGTTATAAGGAGAGTACTAAGATACATTCGAGACATCGGTCTAAATATAATGAGGATAATAATTACAGGTAGAGTTTATATAATTATTCTATAATGATTTTTATTTGTTAATTTTTTTTATCATTATTTTATGTATGCATTTCATGGATAGATTAATTGTAGCTTGATTAACTGACTGATCTTTATTTTTAAGATTCTTTACTTTATCTGTATCATATTTTGTACAGCTGTAACTAAAAATTATACACTTATTTTTTAATATATTAAAAATAATATATATTCTTATAACGCAAAATACTATATTATACTCATTCTTTTTATATACTTATATGTAAAGCAACTAACAATTAAAATTATAGCTTGCGATCGACAACTTAGCTAATACATTACTGAATAAGAAAAAATAAAACCAGAGAACTTAAAACTTCACAGCTCATCAAAATAACATCTCAAAATTACTAACGTTTCCAATCTATATTGCTCACTTATGTGCAAAAAACTAATCCATTACTCTCGCATAATAAATTAAAAAAAAAAAGTATAGTATATAAAAGCACACACACTCGAACCAATGTCTATTTCAGCCCAGAACCAAGTTCTCTCGGTCGCTTCAGTAAATCAACCAGCAGACTCGCATACGAGCACAGCGATCGTCAAGAACCAGATCATCGTCACGCAAGTGCCCAGACTCTACCCCGCAAGATCCACATCTCATCAAGCCAAACTCGCTCGTCTCCGACCCACCAACAACAGAACCACAACAACTCAACCTCAACACAAACAACAACGACAACAACCTCATCATCAACAACCCGTCGTTTAGCCAACGGTTCAAGCTCACGTTACACCAACGGCCATACAACCTCGTCATCATCTCCAAATCAACAACAACAACAATACGGCAGCATGATAAACATCTCATTCAAAAACACCCTCAGCTCATCATCGCCCAAAACAACCCATTACGTTCAAACATCAATAAATACCCAACCACCAAGTCCACCACCACCACCTCCACCACCAGCTAAACCAGAACGTACCTACAAGTCAACATTATCGCGAAGCAAAAGTTTTAATGTTGAGATAGCGGATGATGGTTTGGTGAATCCTGTAAGAACAACAACAACAACAATACCTACGACCAATGGTTATGAACCGACGAGACCTATTATTAATGGGAGATCAACTTCTCAGCTTAATAGATTGGATGAGACACCACCGCTTAAGAGTCCTGGGATACTTGCTAGTATTAGTCGGAGTAATAGGGATTTATTGAGAAATGGAAGACATGGTTATTGATTGAATATGAGAAAGGGAATTGATTTTAGGTTGTATGATGAATGTATTGTAAAATTGATGGATGAACTATATTGATGGAATTTTATTGTTTGATTTTGTAAAGTTTTAATGAGAGAATATCGTTATGTGTGCCAATAATAATAATAATAATAATAATAATAATAATATTAATAATTATGCGTTGAGTGTGTGGCTTTTTTTTATGTATAACAATTGTTATTGTAATTTTGGGTGTATGTGTTGATGTTGTTTGTGAAAGTTTGATAATGAAGATTGATTATTATTGGAAAAGTTTTTGATGATGATTTTAAGAATTTTTTTTTTGGTGTCTTTGTTATAGATATGTTTTGCGATTAATAAAATGTGCCTGTTAAGTCTATTCTTTTTTTTTTTGCTCAATTTTATTGTAATGCGAGGCTAAACAAGTAATTTTCTTTTTTCTTTGTCTGTTAAGGTTTAATTTTGTTTCTTTTAATTTTTCTTTTTAACTTGGGAGTATGACAGTATGAATTATGAAGATAACAAAATATGATTGTGAACATCGGTTTAAAGAGGATGTTGAAATACAAAAAAATATATATATATACGTACAGTTATTCAGATTTCATATTTTTATTTATTTAAATTATTTTAGCATACGATTAGACGTCGTTATACAATTAGTGAAAGACACAAAAATATGAATCGGTAAAGAAGTTATCACAAGTATTATTCACTCAAGGTCATTATGACATTTTGTTTTATCATTTTTTTTTTTTTTTTTTTTGGTCTCGTTTTTTTAAACGTTACAAAAATACATTTATCGTATTTGAATATTGTTCATATCTCTCAATATTATAATCTCCTGCGAAATAATTTCATTATCGTTTAATTTTTTTCAAATCTTTTTTTTTAATCATTTTTTAATGAAGATGAAGCGTAAAAGACTTTTTAAGTGTTTATCGTAGATTTGATTATACATATTTTTTACTTTGTATACATTAAAAAAAAATTGTTTAAAATAAGAAAAGAAAAAAGTCGTTAACATTTCATAATATCAAATTTTTTTTATGAACACTTCAGAGTTGTTGATGTATAATATAATATTATATTTTTTAATATAATTAATTAATTGAAAGCTTATAAAATTTTTATATCCTATTATATTCGAGGCATTTGATTTATATATTGACGAAAAAAATTCTTTTTAGTAAGAATATACATATAATATATAATATAATATATTCTAAGTTTGTATTAAATTGTACACTTTTTATAAGATTGATTAATTGATAATAGATAGCAGCTGCCATTTGTCAAGCGTTACTGTATTTGATAAAAATAAGATCACAAGAGGAGAAAAAAAAATAAAAAAAAAGAATAATTAAAAAATAAACTACACGCGCATCTAGCTATTAAGAATATCAAATGGAGATATCGAGAGAAAATATCTGTAGCCTGCCATTAACCACTACTATATAGCTACTGACCTTAAAATTAACAGCTCCAAAACTTTAACAATAATTAATGTAAATCAATAAATATATTAAAAAAAGAAAAAGTAATAAACGAAAAAAAAGTTTTACAAAATATTACATTGTAATTAATTCATTTTCTTTTATACATAAGTATATAATATTATGCAAATGTGTATGTATAATTTACATTTTTTCCTTACAATAATATATACGTACTCCCAAACAGTGTTTTCATTATACAAGCATCCATAAAAGTCCAGCAAACACATATATCTCCCACAAAATAAAAAGTGTAAAATCCCGTCTCACGGACGTTTTAAAAATCTCTTTCTCAAGAGAGATACTACATACATATATACTATAACACAAGACTCAATAAGGCCAACGCGAAGTAGAGTGTTCAAAAAACGGAATGTGTAATAAAAAAAAAAAAATAAAAAAGAATAATAAAATTACAACCTCAAAGTATAAATTTATAAAAAAAAGGAAAAAAATAATAAAAAAAATCGCATAAAAGCTATATAGCACGTGATAGATAAATATAGAGATCTAATCGAGTATATATAATATAGATATAATAATCATCACATATCATCCCCAATTTTTATATCATCATAAGCTTACATACACACACACGCTTCTTTTTTTTTTATTTATTTCTATTTATTCTTACGTTTCTGTGCAGCAGCAGCTTGCAAACGATTAATTTCGCTGAGCTTGCGGGTCGTAAGAATAAGTAGCAAAGCATTTATAACGTAGGTACTGATACAAACTACGCACAAGTCGCTCAGTAGGTAAAGTACACGGGCAAGGTAAAGACTGACGAGATTTGAGGCCACTGAGGCTATCAGCATTAGTGCCGTGTTCCAGTAATTATTGAATAGACCTGTAGAGGTATAGTTATAGATAAATATTTAAGAATATGTTATTTTTTTTTTCTTTTTTTTGCATGAGAAAAAAATTAAATTATGACTCACTTAGGCCTGCAACGATAGTGTAGAATATGATACCATAGAGGCTATTAGGCAGGTAAAGTGGTGAGTCCTTTGGTACCAAGCCAAATCCCTTGCCGTATCTGTGAAAATTTTAATGTATACGTGTAGCTTCTACAAACTATATACTGTATATAAATGTGTATATTTAGTAATAGGAGTCGTTGAGCTTTATCATTTACGATATATCTAAGTCAATTTTTTTTATCTGAGATAGACACTGACGAGTGTGCTATATAAGCTACTATACTTGCGTGTATAATTTCTTGCATAATTAAACTCACGCGCGTGTCAACAACGTTTTTCCTATATATATTTTTTCTTATATTATTAATAGTTGCTAAAGAAAATGAATAAAAGGGATTATAATTTAATTAAATTTTGATATAAATAAGTAAATGCAAAATTATTATTTTTGTAATAAGCTTGTTAAATAGATTTTTTAACAATTTGTCAAATACAGTTACTTTTTTTTTCTATTACGTAAGTATTCAGTGTTAAAACTTATACAGCATGTATACGATCGATTTAAATGACGCAATAATTAATTTATAATTTATATAGAGCAAATTAATAATTAACGCCTACTGCGGTCGTAATAAAATATTTCTTATATATTTATCATTCACAAATGAGATACGATGTTTTATTTTGGTAGAAGCGTGTGTTATAAAAAAAAAGATATATGTTATCGCTATGTACAAGTTTATTCGATTCGTACAATGTTGCATCGATATTTTTAAATAATTTCAAACTTTGCAAATTACATATTTCAATAGGCTTTACTATATATTTTAGAAGTTAAAATATTGATTGATTTATTATAATTGTGCTATTTAACAACAATTAAAAATATCGTAAACACTTGAAGAATTAGTACTCGATAAAATAGAAAACAATATCTTTTTGTTATTTAAATCATTAATCTTAAGAAGAAACACAATTTAATCTACCCTCAATTTAAACAAAAGATAAAATGACAACAAATAATGGTCTTTTCCGTTGACACGCCAGCTTTTACAATCAGATTATATACATATAGATAAAAATCGCAGAAAATAGCCTATATATGCTCGATTATCTTTGGTCAAAAATAAAACTTGAAAAAAAATAAGAAAAGAAAAAGAAAACGATGAAACAAAAGTCTATTCACATATTATATCGAAAATTTCATTTCCATCATCAATTATTTCGACTGTATGCGTCACTAATTTCAAAGAATTCTATATAAAAGACGACAAACTTGCTCCAAGAATTCCAAAAAAAAAAAAAAATAAAAAAAAATTAGATCACTCCAAGAAAGAATAAAAAAGAAATCGCTCATCGAAAAATCTGTTTACACCAAAAAATATCTCAGTTTACTCATACGTGCGGCTATTTTAACATCAGGCCTATTCACTTCGCCAAAAAATAAACCGAAGAAAGTAATATTACTTATATATATTTATACGAGTAAGTGTGAAAAGAAGACTTTATTCTATACAAATTGTAAAAATCCTTTATATAAACGCGATCGTTTTATCGAATTTTCCTTACCTATTCCCAATATATATGCACTTTGCATCAAAAAGCAAGTTCTATTCTAAGAATTTAAAGCCACTTTATACACACTTTACATGTATATATCGTTTATATCTTTCTCAACCTCGTAAACAGTTGGCTTTGAAAATATTTAATTGATAAGATTATTACACAAACCTCGTCAAAAGCAGGAGTAAGTATAAACTTCCTTTTAGAAAAGCGCAAATAAGTGTAACGATAATAATAAAAAAAAAGTAAAAAATGAAGAAAAACGAGTGCATTTTATTTTTACGGTAAAATACAATCAGCTCATACAGTAGGTATATACATCGATATTTATCGTTTGAAAAATTAAGGAGCGGTTCAGTACGAGCTATATATAAGTACCTTCATAATATAATGCATCACATATATAGATGATGATGACAGAGAGCTAATTGAGTAACGTGTAAAAGGATCTTATTGTTTCAACGATTACTCTCATAGCTATTTATTCAAGATTTACAAGAGGGAAAATATACATGTAAGGGATAACGTCGCGAGCGCGACGATGGTAATGGCCTCCAATATATCAACGCGAAATATTTAATGACACAATGACTATACATATATGTCTCAGTATATACCGCCCTAGTATTATACTTATATACATTTCGTAAAATCGATGATAATAATCGTTATTCCGTTGAGTATATAAGTATAAGTGAAAGTGAAGCAAGTTTATTATTATACACACATATACCTATTTACTTATTATGTAGCAATCCCTTTTTTATATACTCGAAAGAAAAAAAAAATCAATATAGAATGTTATATCGATCGAAATACAAAATTTAAATTTTATGAATTAGGTAAATAAACCAAATTTAATTTTTCTATTGTGTATAAAGTGAATTCAGTGTAATTACAAAGTGTGCGTTATAAAGTCGCGATAAATCCTATATACCATATGATAGCATATCTATAATTTTCTATAAACACGAGCGCGCGTAAAATTCACAGCAGCCACTTGTTCGTATATACCAAAAATATAATACTTATATTTTGATTTTGATTTCCAATTGAATTCTCCTCTATAAACCTATACCTATAAGTATACTAAAACAAACTTCCAACTGCATTAATTTTTAAAATAATTCTCGAACGATTTCCCATTAACCGTATGCACATAAAACAAACACGCAACCCCACAGATGCAAACAAAAAAAAAAACAACAAAACAAAAAGTAAGTAACGAGCTAATTAAATAATTCACTATACGCACAAAAGGATACTCAACGCGCAAAAAATCCACATTTTATCTACACTATATTATATAGATATATATAAGTAAAACGTTAATTGAAACTATACGCTTATATAGCCAGGGTCATTATTACATAGTGCTCCCAGGTCACAAAAGCACAGCTTTTAACACTGTATACGTAATAGAGAGAAACGCGTAAACACGCGCGCGAAAACTATAAGTCTATAATGTGAAACATTTAAAAAGATAAAAAAAGAGTAAAAAAAATTAATGGAGCAAAACAAGTATATATCAATAACAAACTTATACAAGTATAGGTAAATAAATAAGTAAGCGTGTTTATAACAAGTATAGTATAGTTATAGATATATACTTAGACATGAAGGCCTTGGTACAGCTGACATGCTCGCTAATATCACACATTGGTTGATAGCTGGAATCTCGTTCCTTCGTCGTTTCAACAACGTAACCGTAATAAGAAACACCAACACCAAGTAGACAAAGCCAAAGTAAAGCGGCATCGAGCCGCTGCATCCTGTACGTCGCCATATTTGACACTGACCAGGCCAAAAAAACTCAATCTCGCACTCTTGGTATATATAGTTTTGCTGTTGCTTGCTACTGCTGTTGCTGCTGCTACACTCTCGAGACTGACTCTCTTGTATAAAAGAGAGTAAATGCGCGTACACACTCCCACTGTATACCTATATATAAGTACTCCACTCCGCGCCTTCGGTGACAACACTGTGTGTTGTATCTGTGTGTGTTTCTCTTATCAGAAGCCGCGCGCCGCCGTTGCCAGTTGCGTCGCGAGTGTTTTAACTCCCCCGCGTCGGACGGTCGTCGGATACGTCAGTGTATAAGATCGTATATAGGAATAGGGGTTGTTTTGTATATATGTATAAGATACATTTTGGTTAAGTGTGCGTGGGAGAAGTTTTGCCGATCGATATATATCTATATAGATGTACACACAAATATACTTGTTGTCGTGCTCGTGTGTAGCCAATGTTTTGGATTTGGCACCCAGCGACCAGCTGGCTTTACTTGTTATTGTCTGTCTCTCTTGTTGATATATTGTCTGCTCTTTTTACATGCCGTCAAATCGCATTTTCACGGTTATGTGTTATAATAAAGTTTACAGATCGTTAGTTATGGAATATTTTGACATTTGGGAAACCAAAGAAATAAGTTTTTAATTTTAATCAAGTCAACATTGATTTTAAAGTCTTGACGAATTTTTGTTATTTTCTTTATCAACTTTAATTGAGTGGTGATTATTGTTATCGGTAATTGAATCATTTAATGTGTTAAAAAAAAAAAAATTGAGAATGACTTTTTGTTTTGATTTCAAATCAAACAAGATTCTTGACAACAATTTTTTATAAATAATAAAAACAGTGTAAATAATGTTTGAAAGTAGTAAGTCTTCAAAGGATGATTTTATTAAACAAACTAAAGCAGCAAGACATGAGCGTGCTCATGAAAAAGACAAGGATGCAGCAGCTCGCTGCATTCAAAAGACTATTCGAAATTGGTTGAATCGTAAAAATTTTACAAAGACAACGCTCCAGGATTTTGACAGTACTTTTTCTGAAAATTCATTCACAAGTGAGGTTAACAATCTTAGACCAGCTATAGAAAAGTTTCAATTAATTATCAAATTTATCAGTGTATATAAAAAAGAAAGAGACAAGGAGCGCATGGAAAAATTATGCAGGTATTTAGTGCAATCGCTCAATTTGGACTCCATGGCTATTTCATATGTTGGAGTAGCATTATCAAAGGATCGTTCTATTTGTTGGATTGCTTTAACAAAAAAAATTTTACGTCATTGCTTACATGAACTTAAAGATTTACATCCAGAACAACCTTTTGATTCTAAATCTATTTTACTCAGATTACATACGTTAGTTAGCTTTACTTCAACAAGTACTTGGGCCATAATGAAACTGTCTGAAATGGAAAAATTGAAAACTGGAATGAACCACCTTTGTTCAAATATCATTGGAGACTTGGTTAACAATAATTTATATAACACAATGCAAATTCTTCTTATGAATGGCTTAGGAAAAGGAAATACATTTTTACAACCAACAATGTTATTAGCAATTACTACGCTTACAATCAGACCATTGATATATTCTCAAATGTCAATAAAAGTACTACAAGAATATTTAATTAATATATTTAGTGTACCTACTTTGATTCATCATTTAAATCAAAAAGCCAATTCACAATGCATTCAATTACTCAAACAGCATCATTTATTTTCACACATTATAAAATATTTAAGTTTAAAAGAAAACTTAAAAACCCTTGTCAATGCTCTAAATGGCAACTCAACATTATGTCTATTAGCTAATTTAACTGAATTAGCTGATTTGGAGTATTCTGCATCAAAAGATATTTACTATCCTGGTTTTACATCTATTGTGATAAATTTACTTGAATTTTGTCAACAATATGTTACTGTAAAAAAAAGTAGTTCAACTTGTTGGCATCCTATACTTGGCTGGTTTGAATATTCCGGAGATCGTTTTTCAGAAGAACTTACTTCAATCATCAAAAAACAGTTATCTTATTTGTGGACAGGAAATATTATTACTGAAATAATGTGTGAACCACTAGAAAAACTTTCACAAAAATATGTTGTGGAATTAAATTCTCACAGCAATACATCTAATATAAATGCAATATGCAGAAAATTTCTGGATCTACGTTCAAGCAAAAATAATTTTAAAATCAACAATAAACTTAAAGATCAAGATGTACAAAAAATTTTTGATGTTTGTTCTTTATATTACTTTATTTTAAGGACATTGAGAGAATTGAAATCTGTTATTTTAACTGGTTTGTGTTACAAAGATAAAAATATTCTCCATAATTTATGGTTATTTCTTGCCAGTTTAGGACCAAATAATGGTCTTAAAATATTTTTAGATAATTTAAGCTCTTCTAATAGTTCTGAAGATAAAATATTTCAAATGTTGATTCTTTTCTGTGATTGTATGACTCATTTTATTACTATTTTGGATGATATAGAAATGTATGAATCACAAGATCCGTTCAAGCTATCAGATTATGTTTCTATATCATATTTTTTAAACCAATTTCTTTATAAGTCAATTTCGTCTAACATATTTGATACTGCTACGATTATGCAGGAACCACTCTTCATATCAGTGCACACATTATTAATGGCAATCTATCGTCGTGATTGCCAAAAGCCGTTTTGTGCTGAAGAACATTGGTTGATCAAAGAAATACGACTGTCTTCATTTCTAACTGATCTTGAAAAAGGCAAACGTGGATCACACATTCTTTTGTCTAAAATGCCTCATATTTTACCTCATTCTGAAAGAGTTATAATGTTTCGAAAATATATAAAAGACGAAAAAGTATCCTTGGGCTTATCTGATGCCTCATATACTAATGGATCAACTTTAATATTAATTCGCAGATGGCGAATTGTTGAAGATGGTTACAGACAATTAGCAATGTTACCGCCACAAGCTTTGAAAAATGTTATTAGAGTCAGATTTGTCAATGAGCAAGGCTTAGATGAAGCTGGAATTGATCAAGATGGAGTGTTTAAAGAATTTTTGGAAGAAACAATTAGTCGAGTTTTTGATCCATCTCTCAATTTATTTAAAGTAACAAGTGAAAATAGATTGTATCCTTCATCAACATCCTCTATTCAAGAAAATCATCTTTTATTGTTTGAGTTTATTGGTAGAATGCTTGGAAAAGCTGTTTATGAAGGTATTGTTGTAGATGTTCCTTTTGCATCTTTTTTTGTATCTCAATTCTGTGGCCAAACTAGTGGAGTATTGTATAGTTGTCTAGATGAATTAGCATCTCTTGATCAAGAATTGTATCGAAGTTTAACAATAGTCAAACATTATACAGGAGATATAAGAGACCTTGAATTAACTTTTTCACTAAATGAAGAAGTTATGGGAAAAATAGTAACTTACGAACTGAAACCTGGTGGAAAAGTATTACCTGTGACAAATGAAAATAAAATTACTTATATTCATATGATGGCTCAATTTAGAATGTATGTTCAAATAAAAGAACAAATAACTGCATTTACGAAGGGTTTCCGATCAATAATCAAATCAGAATGGCTATCGTTATTTTCAACGCCAGAATGGCAAAGATTGATATCAGGCGAAAATACTCCTCTTAATTTACAAGATCTGCGAAAAAATACGCAATATTATGGAGGATTTCACGATAAGCATCGAGTTATATCCTGGTTATGGGATATTCTTCAAAATGATTTTTCCGAAACGGAGCGGGGACTTTTTCTTAAATTTGTTACCAGTTGTTCTAAATCGCCATTATTGGGATTTGCTTATTTAGAACCCCCATTTTCTATTCGGTGCATTGAAGTCGGAGATGACGAGGATACTGGAGACACGATCGGAAGTGTAATCCGAGGATTTTTTACAATTCGAAAAAAAGATCCACAGTACCGTTTACCAACATCGTCGACTTGTTTCAATCTACTAAAACTACCAAATTATAGAAAAAAATCTATTCTAAAAGAGAAATTACGATATGCTATTACAAGTAGAACTGGATTCGAATTATCTTAAGATAACAAATATTTTTTATGTAAGATACCCGTTAAAAATATAAACGAAATATTTTTTTGTATTTTTAATATAACAATGCTTTCACGACAATAACATTTATTACTAAAATTAAATCAAAACTATGTATTTCAAATGTATGTATGAGCTGTTATAAATTTTGTTATTGATTTCTCCATAATTTAGTATCATTTTTACTAATTGAGAGTTATAAAATTTTACTTCACGTTTATCAAAAAGTTATATCTTGATAAAAAATTAAGTTAAAATAAAAAAATTATTTTATTTACCTCTGTAATTACGATTTGTAAATTTGTATAGTACGTAATTTTTTTGGCAAATAAATTAAATTGTGAATTTGTTTTACAATGTGTAATATAAATTGAAATTTTATAAGAATTATTTGTAAATGGATATTAATGATTACTCCATACATTTATTAAGATATAAATAAAATAAATAATTTATCAAACTTTCATAGTTTTTATTTAATAAATGGTTTGAGACATTAATTTAAAAGAGTAGATTTACTCATGTGAATTTTTTTACTAAATGAATGGATTTCAATGTTGCATGTTACACTACAATATTTTTATTAAACTAAAAAACTTCATTTACTAAATTCTTAAAACGGTAATAGGTAGTATTTGAAAATTGTTCTGTAAAATTCTTAATAATAAAATTAATGATAATAAATTTGAACTATATTTTATCTGAACTTTTTAACTTCAATTAAAAATTGTACTGCTTATTAAAAAGTAAAATACACGAAACATGCTTTCATAGATAAGAACTTTAATTGAATCAACTATTTACATGGTAATGGACATGATTTCAAAAAATTAAATCAAGATTCGCTATAATACATTACTTTATTTATCATAAATCGTAAATATTAGTGTTTATAATTATAAAAAATACTTTTACTTAAAATACAAAAATGAAAAACACTACTGAAAATTGCGGTCAACTTTTACATACTTAAACACTTAAATGATCCAATTTACATTACCAAATGTTAATATTTTTCTAAATTTACTTAGCGCTTTCAAAAAATTTTTTCATTCAATTACTTTAGCTCGGTCGATGGAGTGATTAGTCTTACATTCGACAACCAGCGAGCCAATGAATTTATAAATGAAATTCTTTGTTTGTAAGAGTTTTCTAATTTACTTTAGGTTAACTCTTAGAGATAAACATAATCACAATGACTTAAATCAATACTTAATGTTGATAAATTCAAAAGAAATAAATATGAGCAGAAAGTTAAAAAAAATATCTTATATTTAGCCATCGCTTAGGTAAAGTAGTTTATGTTCTTACAAAATTTATAAGTTTAGAAATCTTGCTTTAAAGATATTATTAGTGCTCAGCAAGACAGAAGTTCCTAAGAGCGAGGCGCAATCTTCATAAAAATTTGACTTTTATTAAATATAAACAGTTCATTCTTGAGGTGCCATTGCTCTTGCTTGTGCTCGTACTCTTTTTTCATACTCTAAACGATTTTGGCTAAAAAATAAAAAATAAATGTTAGCATTAAAAAAAATATAAAAATAAAAATTAGACAAAAGACAACAATGATTTTAAAACTAATTACTTATATGAAAGACTTAATTGAATTTCAAGTTAATATTAAAAAGTTTTAGAATCAGCATTCTCAATTGTAATAAAAGTATAAGTAAAAGTAACAATAAATACCAATAAATAGTATATGCTTCAGCCTGAGCAGGATCTTTGACATTTGGCTCATTGAGTAAATCCTGAATGCCTAATAAAATCTGTTTAATTGTGATTGCTGGTCTCCAATCTTTCTCTTCATCTAAGAGCGATAAACATACTGTTCCAGATGGGTAAACATTAGGATGAAACAGTGGTGGTTCAAATTTGCATTTTGGAGGACTGGAAGGATAATCATCCTTAAAGATCATTCGCAGTTTGTAAAGTCCACCTTCCCAAGGAGTCTAAAAATGTGTGAAAGTAGAATTTGATGTCACAAATTTGAATTAACAATCAGTTAACTTCATATGAAACCTACGCCTTTTTTTCCTGGAATTGCACATTCCCAACTCATCAAGTTCAGTGTTCCATCAGGATTTTTTGTCGGCCTTGCAACAAATCCCTAAAATAAATCAAATTTAAATTCTTTCTTAAAATATTATTTTAAAATCACAAAAATATATAAAAAAAAAATTTTGTCTGTGATCTTTGCAAGGTCATGAGGCACCCTGGTATGTAGACTATATCTAATTCAAAATTATCTAGACAAGATGAATTTTCCATTTTCAGATGAGATAAAATAGACTAAGACAAAGGAGACGAGAAAAGTTGTAAATAATCTTAAGATAATTTTATCTAGATAAAAAAAAATATATATATTACAGGGTTGTACTAGAACGAGTGTTAAGCAAAAACCAAGTTATTAATCCCACGCTTCCAAAAAGGGCCAAATTACTAAAGACTCTTTAGAAAAGATTACCAGCAGACAGATGTAGGAGAGGGACAGGGTAAAAACGAACAATTGAGGTTACGTATATATACATATATACATATATCTATAGTCAGCTATTCCCCCGCGCGCGAACAGCGCTTGTTTACCTCGCGCATAACAAACGCTATATGCCGGCATGAATACAATCTACCACTTCAATGAGCGGAATCTTTACAGGACAATTAGCTTTAAAAATAAGAAAAAAAATATATTATCCTGCTGTCGTAATAAAAAGCAATTCTATTAGATTTAATATATAAAAATAGCACGATCAACCAAAAAAATAACCTCAAAAATTGAAGGACCAGGTTGTCACGCTGAATCGGTAATCCTTAATCCCTTAAAAAATAACAAGAATTTCACTTACGAAAGGATGATCTTTCCTCCAAGCCTTGCGTTCCTCCGCGAGCCTGGCAATTGCAATTCCCGACATATTCTGATCTTAGCTGCAAATTTGATATATAGAAAATACGAAAAGCGTGCGATGGATGCGCGCGGGAAGCTGTTGCTACTGCTGATGCGGGTTGCTCGTCGATGGTGCGCGCCAAACTCCAAAGTAATGTATTAGAAGAAGACAGTCTCTCTCTAAGAACAACACACGCAGAGAAGCGCCCCACGCGCGTTTATGGACAAAAAACTAGGTATACCAAAGTTCTTACAACCTAAAACAACCCCTTGTAGAAAAACAACACAAATGTATTGTAATTTGTAGTTCACAAGTTTGAATGCTATTTTTAAACAGGTTGCAACACGTTTTTCTTATGATCTTTGCAACGATTAAAACTAGTATGGACAACGTGTTCCTTCCTGCATCACGATGATATTCAATACAACTTACTGGTGAAGGCCACGCTCTTTTGTATAAATTGTCGATGTCAAAGATTTCTATTTTATCAGTCAGATGATAGATGATGTAAACATAACCTATAAGATTAAAGGTTGTCAACATCAAAAATACGGATTGACGCTTGAATTTGATGTTGTTAATGATTATAATGTTAACTAAATACTATTTTATACTCGATAAAATGCACGTAAACTTGATTTATATGAATTTATCGTGTTTTTAAAGACATACAAGTTTGTAATTATTATCTTACGTAAAGATGACAATCTAGATAACTGTAGATTTATTTTTAGTATTTCTACTGTAAAGATCAATAGATTTAAAAAGATAGTAATAAGCAACGATGAAGAATAATATAAAAGATGTGTTACACAAAAATTTTTTCACATCTTTTCAATATTTTATGAAAAATACTTTTATTTGCGAGTTATCTTACAAGATAATAATTCATCTGAAGAAAGCAGTTTCGAGAAGTTTCAACTATTTTAATGTAAATTACCTTAATCTTTTTTCGTCATCTTTAAAACTCACCCTTAGGTAAACAACAGGGGCCTTATTGTATAGGTATATTTGTTGTTCTTGGAAACTTCATTTGTAAATTCAGAGCAATTAGCAACAGCTACCTACATAATTAACAATAAAAATCCAATTTAAAAGAGCTGCAATTTATCTCATGTTATGTTCCAAAATATTCAAACAAAATTTTACAAATTCCGATTGCTCTTTTTATACAGCGACAAATTTTATATCGTTATAATTTTAATGTTTCTTGTTTTATTTATTCATTTATTTTAAATTCAAAGATTGTTTTTTTATTTATTCTGTAGAATCAACTGCTGCATGCCATTCTATTTCTTGTACTCCTAAGAAAACGTATTTGTAATTAAAGTATCTACTTATGTTTGTTTCCAGTTTTTCGATTGAAAATTCGTATTAGCGTACGAATGCAGCGATTGAATGTTAATTAATTTTTTAATTAATTTTGAGCAAACTTCAAAATTTAGTCAATGTAGGTATTTTAATATCTTCTGAATGAAGAAATCTGTAAGGGTATTTCTATGGCCCTGTAATGGTTCCCCTAGTAAATTAGTATTAGAGTCGATGTAAATGTATGTATACAGTAAATTTAATAGGGTAAATGAAAATATTTATATAATTCGTTTAAATAGTTGAAATGATAAAAAATGTATAATAAGAAAAAAATTGTATCTAAGATAATCACAAAAATAAAAAATAAAGATTATACCAGATAAAAGAATACTAAAAATTCTTGTGTTAGAAATAACAGAAAATACTAATGCGAAAGTAAAATGAAATTTTTAGAAATTGTCATTACAGTATTAAATAAATTTATTAAACTTATTAAAGTTTAAAATAATATTTAATTTAATAATTTATCTAACAGATCTAAGAATGTAACACAAAATTTGTTGTTAAAGTTAATTAAAATATTGAAAGCCCTACAAATTTCCTCTCAGGTTTACAATCCACATTAAATCTCTGCTCTAATATTTATAGGGTTAACCACATAAGGGCCATGTAAACAAATAAGACCAACCTCTTGATTTACATGTGTAAAGTAATTAAGTGGTGCGGTATAGCGCCACGAAGGCGATCGGTTATTATACCCTCTTATTCCTTCTCATATATCTTACCTGCGTTCATACAGTTTGCTTGCAACGGTCCTTCAACCATTTAAAATCGCACGAGTAAAAGAGAAAGACAGATATACTATATATATGCGGCAGCTGTATGCATCAAAAACTTGAAGTGCATACAATCTGATGCAGCCAGAAGGTATATATTATACCTATATATGTATATACCCTTCTCTCTATTCCACTCTCGCTTTTTTGCGGCGGCAAGAAACAGCACCCATCTTATAGACATACCTATAGGATGTGCAATAATGCAATCGAGCAAGCGTTGCAACTTGCAACCAGAATAGCGTTGGCGGCGACCGAGCGAGATGTTTGCTCTTCGCTCAAAAGCACAATATTATTAAAAATCGGAGCATTCGGAGCACATAGCGCAGGCTCGTTATATGTCGACTCGCGCGAGTGAGTAAAAAAACAATCTGGCTGCGTGGGTGTGCTGTCGACCTTCTAAATAATAATTAAAGTACAGTAAAGAAAACGGAGTTACAGCTATACATTAGAGTGAGTGTTGCTTGCTTGGCGTGTGTGTATTATAAGGATAGCAATTGTCGAAAGACTTGAGAGCAGCTGAAACAGTCATCATCGTGTGTGTGTGGTGTGTATATATATATTTAGCCGGGGATTTCCTTTCAGCTGTTCGCAGGAGAGAGAAAGATATATATCTCTCTAAACTAACAGACTAACAGAGAGACCCGCATATATATATGTCAGTCAGTTGCTTGCTTGCTTGCGCGGGAGCGTCACATGAAACCGACGCCCCCATCCGCGCGGCGGCTCCTTTTCGCGTCGCGCACGCAGCATCTGCAGCAGCACCATCAGTAGCAGTAGCCACTTTGGGTAGACAAACTCGGCTGCTGTTAGTTTTTTAGTATCCCATCATCAAGAAATTGAAGACGACGAGCGACAAGGTATCCTAAAAGAATAAGGAAGGTAAAGAAAAAGAAGGAGGAGGAGGAGGAGGTGGAGGATGTCGACGCGACGCTGCTGCTCCGGGCACGCGAGGAATTTGCAGGGTGAAAGTTTTGTACGCCAACGTTGTGCTGCTGCTATTCCTTCTGTTGTTGCTGCAGCACAAACGCTTCTTCTTCTTCATCATCATCGACGATAGCTTTAAGGGTTTTAAAGCGTGCGTGTGTGCGACACACATATTGTATGTAATCCTTTTACCTGCCCCTGACGCCAACTACCAAATTACAATATTTCATAACGTCTTCCTAACCGTCATCTTTGGCAAATCCTCTCTGTGACTTCAAGAGGATATAAAAGCTGTTGTTGGTTGTGCTGTGTGTATATACCTGCGCGTGCGCGAGTGTGTGGGTGTTATATGTAATATATTTTATTGTGTATATGATTATACATGTATGTGATCGTGGCCTGCTGCGGATGTGAGATTCCGTTGGAGCGAGAGATAAACTCGTCCGCTGGAGGATGCTCTAAAAAGTGAGAATACGTATACACTTACTGCTAATTATTGAGGTAAGACCTTCGTTTCTATAATTTTACGATCTTTCTTATACCGACACACACACAAATGTTTTTATTAAGCTCCCATACTTGCAAGATGTTGGCACATATTAGCAATGTAAACAAATGCAGCTTGATTGAGTATATACTTTGAGAGAGCCTTTGATCAAGCGATTCAATTGTCGTTGCTTCTTGTTTTATATTCGCTGAGTGAGGATACATGGAAATTTTGATTGTCATTGCTATATTTAGAAATCTGTTTAGGGATATATTATTGAACATTTAAACTAGGTTCTTATCCATTGACATGACATGAATTCATAGAAAGCTGTGCTGTTACTGTGATTCAATTATTAATAATTGGATTTATGCTGAGTTATGCTTGTCCGATGATATCAATGGAATCATATCTTCTGATGTAATTGCTTTATTTAATATTCTAGACAATTAACAAAGAATTTAATAGTTTAGACGATGATGTTATAAATGTTTTTCTTTTCCCGGATACATTTTATAAGCAAAGAATATTCAGTTAATGTTTTTTTTCTTAATGAATAAATGAAACATTAAAAATCTTATAACAATAATTTAATCGATCAAACATCTTATATTTGTTTTACATTATTTTTGTAAAATGTGAAAAAACAAGCAAAAAAAAATCAATATTTACATATTGCTTCTGAATCACTGCCAAAACTTGTAAATTTAATTAACATCATTATACATTGTAATATGACTGTTTTTAATTAACACTCCATTATCTTTGATTGATTTCCATTACATAACTTTGTTAAAATTTGTCAAAAAATTAAACCAAATCAAAATTAGTTTCATTACTCAGTCTTTCGTCAAACCTCAATAAACTAACACATCCTCAAAAAAGTATATTTAAACAACTTGCTTGATCGCAAAAAATGTATTATTGCCAATAAAGTACAGGTCGCAACTGTCAGCTAGACATTATCTCTCTCGGTCAACTCGCAGTAAAAAAAGGATAATAAAAAAACTTATCCAACATACACTCTCACTTATAAACGACGCAGTATAAGCGCAAAAATTTTGTACAGCAGTAAAAATCACTACCAAGTAGTCTTAAATAAAAAAAAAGAAGGTGTAATTCCTCTCTATTTTTGCTTGACTCACGTACACGCGCATTCCTTCGAAACGAGGCTTCACTTATAAGATATATTTTTTCTTGCTGTACATCGTTGGTGTGACCTTCGATTAATATAACGCAGCTTTTTCTTTTCACTCTTGCAAACGTTTTTCTGCGCAATTTTTTTCCCTGCAACTTAACGTACGTAAACTGTAGTTTGAAATCTTTCTTGCACTTACCTAAGTATATTATTATATGTTTTACTTCGGTATAAGAAAAAACAAAGTTTAAATCAGAATCTTTTATCCAATTCGGTCTTTCTTTACATACGCAAAAGTATTATTTTTAGATCTATCCTCTTCTCTCGTTTATTTTCTTTCCATCCGAAAATTTTTCGCGCCACAGAAAAAAGAGAGAGCGAACAACACATAATTATCGCGCCTCTGGAAAACGTCTAGCTTTTTAACGAACTATAACCGAAATTTTCAAGCTGCGTTATTATCTTAATTGTAGTTAACGAGGGCACATACATACAATTCATCATAACTAGTGTCATATACAGCGACGACTCGTAAGTAGAAATAGATTTCTACTTCCTGCGATGTATACACCACATAGTCTTATTTCTCTTTTTTTTTTTTTATTCTTGTTTAAATAGTAGATACTACTCTCTCGTAACGCGTATATCAATGTGGTTTTTTGTAGAAAACGTCGTGCAATAAAAAGATAGGTAGAAAAATAATGGATCGACTTACTCATATTATAAGTATATTCGATCTGTTATTTAAATTGATTTAATAAAACTCGTATTAAAAAAAAAAGAAAACCCACAGCAATTTTAAAAATATATGACAAAACTTTATCACGTCACGTTCATTTACCTTTAACAATACAAATACGTTATCTAAAACAGAAATTCCAAATTACCCATTACTAAAAATAAAAATTTAAGCTCAAAAAACAAGCCACCTCATAATATATTATAAATTTTATAATTCTCTTATCTCAACTCCAAATTACACATATACGCCCACTATATAAAAAATCTCATACCAACAATTCTCCAACACATAAAACTCAATAATAAACTAAGTAAACTTACATTACAATTATTACATTACGACGTAAATCTATCCAAACATGTTTTGTATATCATTCACTTACTTACTTACTTACACACACGTATGTGCGGTTTTTCTAACGCGTGCAAGTTTCCATTGCGCGAAATTGATATAATGAAAGCCCCTATGGACCTCTATACCTATATACTTACATATTGCTCGCATCCTCTTTATCTATCTAACTCTCTTTTTCTCTCTCTCTCTCTCTCTCTCTCTCTCTCTCTCTTGCAAGCACTTAACAACACAATATAGCCTTGTAAAGCTCGGAGCACGTCCTCGCTGCACTTGCACTTGAAAGAGAGAGCTGTGTAGCTGCAGCTTTGATGATGACCGTGATTTGACAATGTGTTGCATATATAACTACGCCTACATATAGATATACACACTGTTTTTCGTATATTATACATATGCATATTAACGAATGCGTTTTACACACATCCATTCGAGCTTTTGTGTCACGGTTAATATGCTTTTCGCTTCTATATATAAGATCACATAAGTCTTTGTCAGAGACATCACTTTTTGCTTCCTACAGATTTCGCGCTCGTGCGAGATATATAGTATTTCTGACTTATCAAATACGTAATGTATACGTATTCACAATACTTATACTATTGTTATCGCTGGCGTTTTAAGTGGATGTTGTATTATCGGATGATTTGATGCAAAGTTTTTTTTTTCATTTATGTATACGTGACCGTTATTTTAATGATATATTAAGTAGATGCTGCATTTGTATTTGATGATCTAATATTTTATACCTACTTGATTGATTAACATATATTTAGGTATGCTTTGTTTTATTTATGTATTATATTGTATGTATGTGTAGAATATACTTATACCCTTTTTTTCATGTAATTTAATCAGACTTATTTTTGTTAGATTAGACGATAGAAAAATGTATAAAATTGTAGCTAATTAATCTATTTTTCGAGATTAACTAAATTGTACCGGTTTTGCACGGATACACACACACACACACATAATCCAGCTCTATCAAAATAAATTAATTCAAAGCAAATTAGAAAATAAATCCTCTTATTAATTCCAGATTAAATCACAGCACAACGTAACACCACAATTCTAAAATATATACAATGGCTGAAGAAGAAGGTACAGAATGGCTGCAAGAGCTATTACACGACGTACAACTATCGCAATTTTTTACACGTATCAGAGATGATCTCCAAGTAACTAGACTCCATCATTTTGATTATGTACAAACTGAAGATCTTGAAAAAATTGGTTTAGGAAAACCAGGTATAAGACGTCTTATGGATGCTGTGAAAAAAAAACGTACAGCACAATGGAAAAAAAGTCTTATTACCAAAATTCGACCTGGTAGCGATAAGAAAAATAATAAAAGATCATCAACTCAAAGTAACGATAGTAGTACTTCTGTATTAACTTGTCTTATACAAGATAAAGATGTTACGTTATCGGTAAAACTTGGTGATGGTAGTTTTGGTGTTGTAAGAAGAGGAGAATGGACTTCACCTTCAGGTCGTAGTTTACCTGTAGCTGTTAAGGTGCTTAAAGCTGATGCTTTAACTCAGCCAAGTGTTATAGAAGATTTTGTCTCTGAGGTTCAGTCTATGCATATGCTTGATCATCACAATCTTATAAGGTAAAGAAATTCTTTTTTATTTATCTCCTGTATGGTAAAGTTAGTAATGAAATAATTAATTTACTTATTTTTTTTTTACTATCCACAGGTTGTACGGTGTGGTACTGTCTCAACCAATGATGATGGTAACCGAACTAGCTCCATTAGGTGCATTGATAGATTATTTGCGTAAGCAATGCGGCCACATATCCCTACTCACACTCTGCAATTACTCATTACAAGTTGCCACAGGCATGGCATATCTAGAAGCTAAAAGATTTCTTCATCGAGATTTAGCCTGTCGTAACGTTTTACTAAGCTCAATTGACAAAATTAAAATCGGTGATTTTGGTTTAATGCGAGCTTTGCCACAACAAGAAGATTGTTACGTTATGACGGAGCATAAAAAGGTGCCGTTTCCATGGTGCGCACCAGAGTCACTTAAGGCTAGACAATTTAGTCATGCATCTGACGTATGGATGTTTGGTGTTACGCTTTGGGAGATGCTTACCTTTGGTGAAGAACCTTGGCTTGGATTAAATGGATCTGAGATATTGAGGAAGATAGATAGAGAGGGTGAGAGATTACATGAACCAGAAGCTAGTCCGCCACCAATGTTTCAATTGATGTTGCATTGCTGGGCTAGAGATCCGTCTGAGCGACCGAGTTTTGCCTCGCTCAAGGAGTCACTTACTGGTATGAACTTTCACTTTTTATTATCGATCATTGTTGCTGACAAATTGGAACGTGGATTGAATAATGATTGATTTTCATTGTTACAGGTATGTTGCCGTCGGTTATGAAGGCCTTGAACCGTTTCGACGAACCGGATAAAATGCAGATTGAACAGGGCGATCAAATTGTGATAATAGACGGTCGACCGGAGAATTATTGGTGGAAAGGACAAAATCAACGTACCTTTCAGGTCGGAGTGTTTCCACGCTGCCTCGTTGATCCGATGCGTAAGAAGCAGCCCGAGGACATTAGCAAACCGCTTGAAAACTCGTTCATTCATACAGGCCACGGAGCACCATTTGGCAAAAGTTGGGGTAGCCCGATATATATCGATGATGTTTATTTACGAAATCCTATGGAACCACCTGACGTAGTTGGTATTGCCGAGTGTGCGATTAAAAAGTTTCCGGGTGCGACGGCACAACGTACGCGGAAACAATTCAATTATACAAAATTACAGAACGATCTCCGGGGCAGTCCGATTAAGGTGCAGAACACCGCTTTTCCTGGTAAGTTACTCAATGAGCCTATTTGTAATAGTTGGTTTAATTAGAAGAATGATTTATAAATTAATGTTAAATTTTTAGTTGTTGGTCCTAGTAATCAAGAGGGTACTCTGATCGATTTGTCACCGGAGGAGTTGGCAAATGCTGCGGCTCTCACTGGTGACAATACGAATTCTTATCGGCGCGTTGTTAATATACTCGATGAGCCGATAGACGCGGTAGAAAGAGCAGCTCCTCCGACTCCACAAGAGTACTGGCCTGAGGATGATCCAAGGAAATATGCCAATTGTCCGACTAACAATGGTGTCGTCGCACCAGTGACGAATGTTGTGTCAAACACCCCAGATCCATTCGACACTTCTCGAGTCTTCACAAACACTTCGCAGCCACGGTATTACAGTCAAGTGACACCCGATCTTCCTCCGGCAAATAGCTATTATCCTCCAACTAATCAGCAGCCACAGCAACAATACGTTAATGTTCAGAACGAAGCAAGTGGTGCTACCTCGCTACAGCACGCACTCAATCTCAATAAAGACTTGCACAGTGAGAATGTGAATGTAAATATGAATTGTGACAGTGGCAGTAACGGTTACTCGAGTGGCGAGCATTACAGTGAAATTGACAAGGCAGAAGCCGCAAGTCCTAGTCCCACTCCACCACAAAATTGGCCAGACGACCTGCCAGACAGTGATGTTGAAGCGACCTATGCCAATGTGGTACGTTGCGGACTGCCTACCGCTCCAGCACCTCCACCTCCACCAGTTGGACCTAATGAAAGTCCGACAAAGTCCAAAAACAATGTAGACATTGCACAAAACATGGCTGATATGTCACTCGAGCCACGAACTCAAAGCTCACCAAAAAAACTCGATCCTACTTTCATTGCTGAGCTCGAGAAGCATTTAGGCGAGAAAGAAGCAACGAAAAACACAAACGCAGCTAAACAGCAACCTCCGCAGCAGGTACCGCAGCAACAGCCGGTCTCGGTCGCTCCTTCGAATGTACCGTCCACGAGTAAACCACCGGACAATAACGTAATACCGATGTTGAGGCCACCGCCTCAAACCACCAAGCCAAAATCACCTAACTGCGAGCCAAGAGCAAGTGGATCGAATTTTAATTTTCCTAACAAGGTGCAAAATTCATGGGCGACCAAAAGCACAAACATCCAACGACCGAGAAGCCAAATCGGCTATGCCAGTCAGCCGAGCCAACCTGACGGTAGTGGCAATAGTACCGAGACTATCGTCACCCAAATATGGCAACAAAGCCAAGCGCAAGGTCAAAACGTCGCAGGTGCAATTTACGTTCAAAGCAATGCTTCATCCACATCAAATCAGCAACAAAGCACGCTTAATCACGCCCCAAGCAATTTGGAAACTGCAGCGCACAACATTGCTATTGCTTATCAGCAACAGTTTCCTTCCTTGCACTCGGGTCATTCGAGCTTGCCAACCATGCAACCTGTAATGCCGATGCAGAATATGGCAATGGCAACGCCCGGGTCAACAACGATTACTACGACGACACCAACGACGACGTTGCAGAGGCCAAATTCCATTGCGGGCACTGCACTGTCAGAGCAGGTATACGCAGAGCTCAAGCAGACCGTGCCTAATCTCGAGCAACTCTCTCAAAGCGAATTCAATACTCTCTATAATAAAACCGTCCGACAGAACATACTCAGGAGCTATCAAGCTAATAGTAATGCACTTGCTAGCGCAACGAATCACATGGTAAGGATATAATAAAATACAAAACGCATATGCTTGTTATTCGTAAAACACTAATCATGAAAATTCTTTCACTTTACAATTTTTTTATTCCACAGTCTGGTCATAACAGTCCGGTGAGCAGTCCATCGCAAAAATCGACAAACTTTCGCCAAACATTACCACGCGAATTTAGTCCTAATCCAAAGCAGCCACCCAGTTACAATCCACCGCCACCTTTCTCGCCTCTCAAACCAATTCAAAATGGTTTTGTGCAAAATCAAATTACCGGCCAGCATAGTAAGCTCAACGTAAACAGCAGTGGGAGCCCGAATCTTATGCAATTCACACCTTCGAGGCCAGCAAGCCAGCCGCAGCCTATGCAGCCAAACGCAGCGCGTAGCCTACTGCCTCAGCTGAACGAGACGTCAGGATCAGCGATGGCTTCCTCGTCAACGTTAAGTCCCGGTGCAGCAGCCTATCCAAGTGGCGCGAGTCCACCGTTGACTGGCCTTTCGCAGCAGCTGGTGATGTCGATGAACGACGAGTTTCGCGCTAGTAAAGTGATGAAAGTTCAGCAGGAGGCTAACGATGCCTCGCAGCAGGAGGCACTTGCCGCTCTCCAAGCCACCGGCTGGGATTCGTCTCAAGCTGCCAAACAAATTGTCAAAGATCGCATAGCCAAAGTAGAAACATTACTCAGGTAGGCAAACAAGCAAAAAGCATGCGCTTATTTTATTTTCGATTTCCGAGCAGTTTATTCAAGAGGAGAGGGGGTAAAGACGAGATTGACGAGGAAAAGAGAAGCCGATTGAAACGTTTAAATATTTATGAACAAGAGTTGCCGAGCTCGTTTTACAAGCAGCTCTGTTTTTAATCTTTGCTTGTTTTTAAGCGCTAAAAATTTATTGAACGTTATAAAAATGGAGCAGCTACTTACATAAAGGAGAGAAATTATTTGAAATTTTCTCTTAATACTTTAAGATGTATCCATAAATTCCATTGCAATGTTATTTAAACAATATTTACAATGTTTGAACAAAGATAATGTAGTGAATTGAAAATAATAATTAATTAAAATTTAAATTTTCAACAGTATACCATTATAATGTAAATTTTTTTTCAATATTTTTGTTGCAGGCTTGGACTTGCCAATAGACCAGATTGCGAAAATGCTCTAAGGCAGACTGAATTCAACGTAGATTTAGCAGCTTCTTATTTGTTGGACCGTGCAAGGTGAACTCGTTGCGTCGTTCTAGAGCTTATACGAATTTTTTCTGTAGCCAATAATTATTGTATAAAAAAAGAAAAAAGAAACAGTGGCCTGCACAATGTGAGAATAAAAAAGAATCACCAAATGTTTTGCGTGAGGTCTGGTCCTAAACTTAACCTCGGATAGACAATTTAAGATATTAAAAATATAGGAACAAAATGACGAGTAACATAGACAAAAAAACTCAAGAGGAATTATAGCGGATTAATATACACTTTTGCTGTGTCCTACTTTACCTCGGTGTACTCTATTTCTATGTTATAAATCACAGCCAGAGTTCTATAATAAGTTAGGTATAAATAAACTATTAAAAATGTTCTAATCAATTATTTTAAGCATAACTTTTAGAAATGAAAGTTGTAACGCGAGCACGATCAAAATATGTTCTAGGAGCCGGTTCGGTCTTTTTTTTTTTTTTTTTGACAAATCACCGAATTTAGATTAGATTTGGAAAAACTGGATGTGAGCACTCTGAGTATAATTGTATTAGTTTCATTGATGTATTCTTTAATCACGTTTGACAAACTATTTAATTTTTACTACATTGTATTTGTTATTGAAGTTTTTCAATTATTTCTGATACACATTTTTTATTTTAAGTAATTACGAGTGTTTACATGCCACGTTTAAGGTTTGGAAAAATATTTTGGAATACGATACTGTGATATACGCTACTAAAGGCTCTACGAGTGATTCTCTCTGGTAACGTCAATAGTTAAGTCCTTTTAACTTTGAATCTGTAAATAATTTTAGCTTGAATACTAGAAATTAAAGTAACATAGACTTAAAATGAATGAATATTGAAAGCTTGTATGGTGTATAGCAATTGCAAAGAGGTTTAAAGAAGATTTGTAACGTCTCATAGCTTTATTTGTTTAAATGGTCATTGTGATGTAATATTCCAGCGTTTTTATTTTGACAATTTGTAAATCTTAAGTATCGAATAATGCAACTCATTGATTTAAAGTAGTAAAATATTCATTGCAATGAATTAATACTCCATCTTATTTTTATTAATTTAACAAATAGTATTTTTAATAAAGTATGTGAACGATTTTTCCGTCACTATTTTATTTGAGAATATTTTCTTTACCTTTGAAAATGATAAATGAACATTAGAATATATTATGACATTAAAATTTTAAAAAAGTATTAAAAAAATACTCTCAAGCATTGGTTACTTGAATGAATATAAATAGAACATTTTTTTATATAAATGTATATTTGGAATATTTTTAGATTTAAATTTTTAATAAATAAAAAAATCACTTTTATTTTGTAAAATGACTTATAAATCATGTATCAATTGAGAATTCAATTGAATCTCATTTCAATTTTTTATATTAAAAAAGACAAAATAATTGTAAAAAATACTATTTCTGTACCAAAAATAACTACAATCAATAAGATCAGATTAAAACTATACAAAAATGTATTCCGTTATTACTCAAAATTTCTTATCTTACACTACTTACTGAATTCCTCAAAACTTTAATTCAAAATTTCTGACTAACAATCATTTTCTAAGTTAAATTCACATTTCGATCAAAAAATAATCATAATAATAAAAAAAAACTCGTTCACATACTTACAAAACGCATATCTCTCTAAAGCGCATTGCCAAACACTCCATCAAAATACATAAAAAAAATATATTTTTATTAAAATGGTATATGTAACAAATGCATATATACTATAATTTATTCCTCTATACCCTCGTCTTCCTCTCATTTCCATATCTCATACCTCGCGCGATAATAATACCGTAAATGAAGATCGCAGTTAAAAATAAAAACTGTCTAATAAAAGCGTGTGTCAAAACTTCTAAAAAAAAAACAGAAGCACTGCCTATATAAATAATTGCGATCTTTCGCGCAAGTAATTTTATTATTATCCGCAAAGTATACCATATAGGAACTCATTATTTTACTACGCTCTCTTCAATATTTTTCTTTTTTCCTACATATATTTTTTTTATCATCTACGCAAAGTTTGTATTGTATATCATGTTGCGAATAAAGCGTTGAAAAGAGAGAAAAAAACATTTTAAAAGCTAACTAATAGCCATCATTAATGGCATTTTGTAAAGTGGAAGTGTATGTTATATAAAAAAGTGTATAAATGCGTGGAGTTGTAAGTATTTGTCTGAATTTCGTTAAAACCTATACATCGACGATGAATTTCATTGAAATTAAAAATTTAACTTGGTCTCTTATATTTCATTTTTTATTTAATCAAAACCTTTCTATATATAATTCTCGTGTGTAGGTCATCTCCTTTTCTCAATCTCGTCCTTTCCATTTACTTATAAAGCTTTGAACTTTATATCTCTCGTCATGATGCCAAGTGAATGGTAAAACCGCAGTACAATAATTGCATAATGTCAGAGCATAATATATGCCTTGATGCCACATGAATTATTTTATTGGATTTTTGCTAAATGGTATAAATAGCTTGAAATTTAAATTAAACAATTTTAATTTCTGAGTAAAAAACTGTTTATTTTTAAATTAAAAATAAAAATTGTTATTTACTCTTTTTTTTTTTTTTTAATAAACTTATTTTAATATTTTTGATTTTATACCATTAATCATAAAAAATTAATTTGATAAATGAATTTAAAAAAAATTCATATAAAATCCTGTTAATAAAAAAAATAAAAACAAATCAAGAAATTTCAAACAATTATTTTTATTATTTCTGCAACTGCAACTATAAAAACAATCGAAAAACTACTTTTAAAAATTACCCTTCCGCTCAATTCTTTATTATACAAAAGTGCAATTACTTTCAAAAGCAACAAATGCAAAAGAGAGAAAGATAGAACGAAAACACATCATTTATATATAGGTGCGGCATATCAAAAGAAAAGAGGAGGGTAACAGAGGCACGACGACACAGCACCTACACCATCAACAGGCAGAGAGTAGTAAGTTCGTATAATGACGACAACGACGACGCGTTTTGCGCTCCTTTCCATATAGCAAGCATTTGTATATAAGCGAAAGGCTCACTTGCGTACCTTTATGTATATATCTATAGAGGAGGAGGAGAAGTAGGAGACGACTAGCGTATAAGCATGTGTGTGTAGGTGTAACTCTCTCTCTCTCTCTCCCTCTCTCTCTTTCTCTCGCGGATCGAACAGGTGCGCGACTGCGGCTGTGGCGTTGAAGATTTTCTGGTGGCATTCGCGATTTGACTCGCGTCAGCGCCTGTTGCTTCTGTATATATTGAGAGTCTCTGCAGTACGATAATGCCAGAGCGCGTGCTGACTAGCCGCCTCGGGCTTGTTGGCATGATCTGTGTTTAATTAGTGAATTTTTTTGGTTTTATTTATTTCATTTTTTTAGTGGTGAAATGTGGTTTAAATTTTTTTATTTTGTCAAGTAGTATTGGTTTTGAGTAGTAGTTTTTTTTTTAATATTTTGTTTTAAATTAGTGTTGGGATTAAAAAAGTATAAGCTGTCTGGTTATAATTGAATTGTGAAATTAAAGTGATTGATCAAGGTGAGTTTTATTGTTATAAAGTGAATAAAATTAACCATGATATTTAGTTAATTAGTTTTTAATTTAAATTCATATTTTTTTTTAAAAAAAAGTTCATTTAACTGTAATGATTTATTAAATATAAATTTAAAATTTTCATATTACATGATTAATTACTGTTTTGTTAATTCATTATTGAAATTTTAATTAATCGTGCAGGTGCATCATTTATAAAACAAAAATAAAAATTACTTAAAAATCAATATTAAAAATTAAAGAAAAAAAAAACATCTAAATATTCACCATAAATAAAAATTTTCAGCAATCACCCACCACAATAAACAAACAAACAAAAAAAAAAAAACAAAAAACAAATAAAATAATGCGTTCAAAAAATCGTAACCATCACGCAACAACAACAACAACAGCATCATCATCGATCTACTGGAATTCAGTAGATTCATCAGGTAGCAGCGGTGGTGGTAGCAGTGGTGGTAGCCGTAATTACGTTGATCCTTGGGACCTGGAGAACTACGCTTATTTACGTAGACATAGTATAGCAGCAACAGCGTCAACACCACAACCTATTTATCAAACAAGCCATTCAATTTACGGAAGTAGAATGTCACATAATTCGGTTGTTGAACCTGATTATTGGTTAGTGATTATTATATACATATTTATAAACATAGAAAAAAAAACTTTTTTTTTTGATTGGTGAACACACGTGTGAGGATATATCGTGTGACATCATATCAATGTATTATATTTGACAGATACCTATATCGTGTTTTTTTTTACGTGACATCGATGACATGATATTTTGTTTCGAGAGAAAGTTGAATTGATATACCTTACAAGTGCAGTCTGTGTGTAATATGTGTTTATGGATCGATGAATTTTTGAGGAATTGATACGGGGTTATGCTCTGTCTAATTACTTATATATGCTGATTTGAATTTTCTATATATACTTCGAATGTGTAAGAGGTCAATGTATGTAGGAAGATATTGCGTCAATATTCTATAAAGTGTCGTGATAAATTGTTTTTTTTTTCAAATTTTAATAATACTGATTAGAAAGTTAAATTTTTTTAAGTTGCTTTATAGGTACTTTATATACCGATGATTATTTTTATATATTTTATATTATTATTGAAATAACGAGCCGTGTAATATAATATAAGTGAAATAAGTCAGATATATAGTAAGACATAAATACACTTGTTATTTAATCAGTTTCGTGATTATATCAATTTTTCATTTTTTTTTTTTTTATTTTTGACGCCTTAAGTAACACATTACGATTATTCGTGTTATAGTGTAACTACGTATTCTACGTAGTATTTAAAAATCACAAAAAAATATGTTTCCTGTTAAAAAAACAGTATTTAACATGCAAACACGTGCGTGCGTTATACAAAAAAAACAACGTTCACGAAACTCACAACTATTTAAAAATAGAAAAAAAACAAAAATCTGTAATTATATACGGAACTAAATTACATATTCACAAATATTCCAAACGAAAAAAAAAATTAAATATTCTTTACGTAATACACTTAAACAAGAATTTTTCAATAAATATCCAAAAAATATCATTAAATTTAAACATAATATTACTTCTCTCACCCTCCTTACAATTTTCAACACAACAAAAAATAATACACACATACACACGCATTTATAATCTCAATTAAAACCTAAAAACAAAAAACACGCACACCCAATTTGTAAAATTTAGAGCGGAACTTTACTTTTC